>JAJONR010031760.1:0-202028 GCA_029582245.1 Solanum etuberosum
CCCCCCCCCCCCCCCCCCCCCCCCCCCCCCCCCCCCCACCACATGTCATGTTATCATGTTAGACCAGAATAATAATAAGAGGGGTAAGGAGAATTGCTAAGATAACACATCAGTAGTTGCTTAATCAGAGACAAGTCAATTCTCACCTGATAGGCAGGAGTTAGGAGGATCTTATTCAGCCAAGACAGGAAGACATTGTTGGAGAATATAACTTCCAAGCATGAATAGATGTTCCTTATATCATTATTTGATGAAGCACTTGCTGATGTATCTTTTGCATCAATCCCGTCATGTATTAACATAAGATGTACAACCCACGCACTCCTTAAGCAATCAAAATAGCCCTCAACAACAGGATCATTCCCAGCGACCATTACCTAAAAAAAGTAATAGAAGGTTTTGAAAATGACAAACCACTGGTTGTCAAACATTTAAAGATGGTTGTCTGCTTACAGATTCCTGAAATTCTTGCCTAAAGGACGCATCACGAGACAAGACTGATGTTTTATCAGGTACTGCACTCAATGCATCTGATATGAGAGCCACCACAAGGGAGAATAGAAGACTGTATGTTATCTGCAGTTTTTTCAAAGGAGGATCAGATAGAAGTATAGAGCGAAATACTAAAGAACAAGAAAAAGGGATAGCTAGAGGGTACATGCCATGCAGTTCAAGATAGAAAATACTTTCACTCTGTCCTCTATTCGGCATTTGAAAAAGAATAGGAGAAAGTAAAGAAAATCTAGATCTGATGATTGTAGAGGCAAAACCACAAAATCAAAAGACTGGAACTCTTATAAGGAACAAAAAATTGAGGTGGTATATAGAGACTGAGGCTGAGCTTTAAAATCCAATTCTGGTACAAGAGTTGAGATGGTATATGGAGACAGAGGCTGAGCTTTAAAATCCAATTCTGGCGTATAATGAAAATATGAAATTCACGTAGTTTGATATATATATCAAGACAGTCAACAAATGACGATTGAGCATAAAGTGGCACTTGGAGAAGTTACAAGGTTCTTATGTGAAAGGATACAACTTCAAAAAGAACCATCTATTAAATGCCTAACATTCGATGATTTAACTTCCCAGCCAAGCCACTACTTCTGAATTCGTGATCAGTAATTCATCATTAAGCTTGAAAGAACCATGGTCAAAAACTGTGAAAACCTGATGGCTTAAAGTGTCAGTGCTACCACTAAACCCTGCTGCACTATCCTTTAGAGCAGAAAAGACGTCCTTCACATCTTTAGGGCCTACAAAGAGAAAAAGATAATTACTTTTTCAGTGGTAAAAGAGATACATAAATACAGAATACTAAACTGCTTTTAAGGAGAATAAACGAGATGTGGAGCAGTCCGGGCATATATGCGATTCCTGACTACACTGGAAACTTGAAACACTGGCTAACGAACATTGCTCATTTTGTGCTGTACAAAGCACATTGGAAGCTTCATTAAAAGTACACCCATTCAGGGGGACAAAGTCATGCAGAGAATCATAATGGGGGAAACCACAACATCTTTATAATTGTGGTAGCCAGACCAATTTGCGGGCACCTCGACTATTGCATTAAGTACCTGCTACCTCCCATCAGCACAAGTATTGATTAACTCCGCCCCCAAGGCTTAAGACAAATGGAAAGGAAAGAACCACAATATTAATATGAGAATCAAATGAGTACAGTCTCTTCTACAGTGCAAAAGCACATTGAGGATGTTTTGACTTCAATGTTGGAGTCATATGCAGAAAAATAAGGCCAGACAAACAGATATAGCAGATAAGGAATGATGGAACTCTAACGTACACAACTTCAAAAACATTTAACTAATATTTATGAGCATACAGCCCATAACTTCAGAAACATATAACTGATGTCTGATATTATGATCATGCAGTCTTCTAAAACGATGTGACAAAGCAGATTAGCTAAGTGCTTGCTGTACAGGCCTCTTAAACATGAAAATAACTCTTGGTTATGCACAAACAATATGTATCAATCATTGTCAAGAAGAACTAAAAGAAAATATTAGAATGATTAACCCTCCCAGTGGTCCATTATAGGATTTACCGGGAAATCATCTCTGGCAACATCTTTCCCTGAAACCATGCAAGCCCAAACAAAACGAAGAAAAGATAAGCATATCCTTATCGGGAGTGAACTTAAGCCACTCATATCTTACTAGCCCACGCAATCAAAAATAAAAAGAATAATGCTACTATAAGTATGTCCTAATAGAAACAATTTCTATGACTAAAAAAATTTGGAAGTGAACAAGGATAAGATCAAAATATAACCATCCATAACTTACTTGCACGCACAACCAAAACAGAAAGGACAAGGCAATGAGCCAGAATGAGCCTTTCCCTGGAAACAACAGCTCTCCTTTCCACCAAAGCTCCTCTTGAATCAAGAATATAGCGTTCACAGTTAGGCCCACCCAAACCAGATGGCTCTTCTCGATTGAGTTCCTAAAAGTATACTCAACATATAATATCAAGAAACCATCAGCATATATTCATTCACCTCACTTCTGTCAAATGAACAACGAACAATTTATGAACTCATGTTTCACATGATCACGTGCACTGAAGGAACATTCTCAGTATTATCAGGAGGACAACCGTCCTAGGTTTTTGAAATAACCTGAAATTTAATTTAGATGACACTGGAAGATACTTTACATCAAAAATATCACTCTGTTTGTACTTGAGGACTTACTAGTGAAAAATTTGAACAACAGTTGACTTGAATGAAAACCTACACACACAAAACACTCTTCCGACAAAAAAACTGTCTATCTAAGCTCTGTCAATAAAGATGGTCAAAAATGAACAGATGTAACTAAAAGGGATAGACATGAAAGACAATTAAGTTAATCTAACAACCTTTATGAGTGAGATTAACCGCTTTCTAACTCCAGCATTAATGAGATCGTCCAAAAATCTCTGAATATCTGCCACAAGATCAGGTTCAAGTCCTTGGTCAAGGACAACAGCCTGCAAAATAACTTTAGTCATATCTAACAGGCAGCTAACAAGAGATAAACTTCTCTATCCCTAGAAACTAAGAATGAAGTATACCCTCAACAGTGTGTAAAGTGCTGTTATAAGATCTCTTCTCTCTGTATACCACAGTCCAGCTGCAAGGCGGAATATCTCTAATGGCTCACGTCCCAATAATCCCCACTGCATGCATCAATAATTAGAAAGAGAGTGAAAACTGGTCATGAAAACAAATTGCTATAAGAAAACTTTTGTATTGAAAAGAACTTATAGGTGGTGATTGCCACAGTGTACCTAGGGATGCCTTTTGGCAGGAAAAACGAGGAGGTGGAAATTTGGGACAGCATACTGAAGAAAGCTGAGAAGAGGTTGGCTAAATGGAAAGTGCAGTACCTTTCACGAGGAGGAAGGGTCACACTAATCAATTCAGTGTTAGACTCTCTTCCTACCTATGTGATGTCTCTATTCCCTATACCTGCATGTGTAATCAAGAGACTAGACAAACTGAGGAGAGATTTCCTATGGAAAGGCAACAAGGAAGAAGGGTGTTACAATCTGGTCAACTGGAAGGTGGTGCAGCAAAGTAAAGATCAAGGGGGTCTTGGTATCAGACACTTGAGAATCCACAATGACAGTCTACTGATGAAATGGCTATGGAGATTTAGTGCAGAAGAACCTACTCTATGGAAGGAAGTCATATCCCACAAGTTTGGTCAATCTAATCCATGGTGCTCCAATGAGTTGACTCCACTTACGGGATGGGGGTTTGGAGGACAATCAGATCATTATGGCCAAAATTACGTGGCAATTCTAGTATCAGGGTTGGAAATGGTACAAAGACCCGATTCTGGAAGGATATTTGGATTGGGCAAGCCCCTTTGCAGGTAGCTTTCCCTGACCTTATGATACTTAGTGGAAACCCTGAAGCAACCATCTTTGAGAGTTGGTCAAACCAAGGGTGAATCTTAATTTTAGAAGACATCTAGATGACTGGGAGATAGATAGGGTGACAACTCTTTTGTGTGAAGTGGAGAATTTCCCTGGCACTACTGTTCAATCTGATACACTAAGATGGAGACATTCAGGGGATGGCATTTTCTCTGTGAATAAAATATACAAGAAAGATAACAGTGTGACGCAAGGAGAATCCTCAAATATCTGGAAGAACATCTGTAAAAGCATGGCTCCCACCAAGATTAAATGTTTCACCTGGTTAGTGGTGAGGAGAGCATGTCTTACACATGAGGTTCTACAAAAGAAGGGGAGAGTAGTAGTGACAAGATGTTTTTTGTGCAATGAAACTAGAGAGACAAACAACCATCTTTTTTTGTATTGCAAGTTCACCACACAACTGTGGAATCTGTTCCTCAGTCTAACAAAGACGGAATGGACAATGCCTGAACATACTGCAGATTTGATGAGCTGCTGGATGAGAAGAGGGGGTAGCAAGAGTCAGAAAAAATGGTGGAGGATAATACCCTCATGCATATGGTGGACAGTATGGAAGGAAAGGAATGGAAGATGTTTTGAAGACAAGATCAAGTCCATTCATGATGTGAAATGGAACTGTTTGGTGTCTCTTTTTTCTTGGTGTAAAGGAAATTGTATAGAGGAAGTAGATGAGATGATAGATTTCTTAGGTGCTCTGTAAAAAGCTTGAAAGTTTAACCTTACTACCTTGTAACTTTTTGGAGGTGGCCAGCATTCCTTAATGCTGAAGAATATAACAGTACTAATTCTCAAAAAACTTATAGGTGGTGATTGAAACCCGAATTCAACTCCTAAAACTAAATGTACTTAAGTCGGAGATGTCTAGAGAGAAAGAAACTTCATTCTTTGAAGCGCTTAAGATTATTGAGTTGTCACATCATGGCTTGAAATCTACTAGCTTAGTGAACAGAATGTCTCGACAGTGCAACCTTCTGATGGGGTTGTGATAGCGATACACCAAAGAAGGTAAATCTACCAGCACCAGAACAGAACACCTTAATTTTATGAATATCAGTTGATAGTTGATACAGAACCTCAACTCTTTTGGCAGTTGTGTAAGGGTGGAAGCTACATAAAGGAAGGGCAGAAGGTACGTCATGGGTAATGCCTAGATCTGTAAATGACTTGTTGTTGCAGGAAAGCTGTAAGAAGAAAAAGAAAAAGCAGGGCCTAGAATGTTGCTCCCCTGGCTTTGATGTGGATTATTTGGAGAGAGAGAAACAGGAGAGTATTTAAATGGATAGAAATGAGTTTTGGTCAGTTGAAACCCACAAGGGTGGCTGAGTTGGTTGAGCAGGAGATCTCTCAAATAAGGGGTCTAAGGTTCAAAAATCTTTGCATGCCTTCTCGGTCAAGCTCGTCGCACAAGGTTTGTCTGGTGTAGTTTACCTCTCCTGTGTGGTTTGCGTGTTATTACACTGGAGCGGGGTTTACCTAGCGCACATCCAAAGGGTAGCAGCTGTGGGTTCCCTTATCATCAGAAAAATGAGTTTTGGACAGATGAGGAGTAGTCTCCAATCTCTTATTATTTTTTTGCACCCATACAGTTCCTGGTTGTATAGAGGATTGGGTATCTTTTGTAGAGAACCATATCGTTTTGTAGGTTCTTTACCTTTTGGTATACCTCTTGTTATGGCCGATTTGACCCTTTTGATGAATGAAATCTTGTTAAGTTGATCAAAATAAAAAGGAAGAGACAGAGCGTCTGGATTGGATCAGACCAGACCTAGGACTCAACACTAGATGAGCAGATTTGTGAGCCAACTGAGAAATTTGAAAAAAAGAGAGTTGCTTGTAATGCCATATTTCTAAAAATTACATCCAAGCCCCAATGATATTCCAATAGCCAAAAGATAAAAAGTTCATATGTGCAGGGAGAGGAAGAATTCGATATATGCCGACGCAATCTCAAGGAAAGCCTACAGTGATCTCTAAAAAAGAATCTCTTGATTGGTCATTACAGGTAAATCTCATTGAAGGTAGCCAGCAAGGACGAAATAGAAAAGTGGGTTAAAGCTAAGTGGGAAATCTTGGCCAGCCTCAAGCAGAGAGACATGAATAACCTATAGCCTATATATCATTTTTTTAGTTGTTATCCAGATCAACAGAAAAAAATAGTTGAAGTGGAAAAGCGGGAGAATGATGGAAGTCCCTGTTATAGGATTGTTTGTCCCGACTACCGAATTGACAGTTGCATCAAGTCAGTCAACAACCTAGAGCTGTGAAAATGAGGCTACTCTGCTACACCTTCGGTCGAGCCAACTGTTTAAGGAGGTGAGACATCTCTGCGGAGGCTTCCTCCAAACAAACAAAGACATAAGAAGGCAGAAAAATCAAACCTACGTGCAAGTGCAACTGTTGGTGGTGGCTAGAAAGAAGCTTATCGAGTCTATGGTCACATTGCACATGGGTCAAAGAGACTACCTTTATCCCAATAAGGGCAGGGACTAGAGGCGACAAAAACAATGTTCAGAAAGGGCAGCAAGGCAAATTTTCGAATATCAAAGAGGAGTAAACTGTATAGTACTCTTTGCAATGAGCAAAAACTGATTACATAAGAAATTCCAAAAATTCTACAAGACAAACAAATAAAGAAAATGAACTACCTCTTGATTGGCAGAAACAAGCAACCGAACAGAGTCTACTTCATTAAGATGTAGATCATCACTCAACTTTAGGGCCTAAATATCACAAAACAAATTAGACAATGCAAATGGTTTGCAACACCAAAACAAATGTGAAAGAGAAATATTTACAATATGCACATAAAGATAAAATGAGGCGTTCAATTCAAAGACAAAGTAGATATAGAACATTTAAATTCAACCATTATGTGTGTGAACACAATTTTTTATTACTGTGGTATCCGCGCCGACTTATAATTATTTGTTTATTCATTCGAGGTGACTCTTGTCTTCCTCTTCCCCTTATATTTCTCCACTCACTACATCCAACAGTTGCATTCGTAAATCTTGCTTGAATTCCTCTAATTCTTACATTGACTTTACTTTACACAAGAGATTGCAATTGGTCAAGATGCAGTCAGGCGAAGCGAATGAAGAGTTTTTTGTCCTGAAATGGTAAAGGTATTATTTTTTTGAAAATGACATTAATAGATAATTATGGATGTGAGTCTCAACTCATGCCCCTAAATCATTGGGAATCAGAGGGAGCAGACATGTCAACTCTATTTCAATTTTTGTGCACAAAACCGTGCTTCCTTCATTCTCAATATCATCCAGTGCATCGGCTTAATGTGCTCAGATGGTAAAGGTACTATTAATGAAAATACAAAAGTACAAGACTCTAGAAAGACCAAAATATACTGATCTACGACAACTATGCAACTACTTTGTTCCTCCTAAAATTTCTAGAAAAATCATAAACTGCACTATACCATCAATATGCCTACTCCTACACCAGAAAAAAAAAAAAAGACTCTGCAAATAGGTGTTCTTAATCCTATTATTATGACTTTTTTGTCCTCCAATACAAGCTCTATTCCTCTCCAACCATAGAGTCCAAAAGATGCAGAGAGGAAAAATGAACCATATTTGTTTCAGATCCTTTTGGAATTTGTGTCCCTGCCAGCACTAACAAACCCCTGATGCTATTAGGATCATCCAAGGAATATCACAAATACCTAGGACTAAGTCCCAGCACTGCTAGGAGCACATGCATTTCACATCTCGGCCCAACGGAATATCTTCCCAGCCACATCTAAAAGTTTCTGCAACCTTCACTACCTTTTTTTTGGAGAAAGGTAACATTACTTATATATCCACAGGTATACTACACCAACAGGCATACTTCACCACTTAAGGTTGTAGGTGTGTGGGATCCGTACCAAATATGGTCAATCAATTTTGGGTACTTTGACCAAAATTAATAAAGAAATTCGAGAGAGATACAATGATTTTTAACTAAAAAAAAAATTAGGGTGAAGTCACAATTTAGGTATATGTATTTTATCATTACAAGATATTGGCTGAATACATATGCAGCCCCTTGAACTTGCCAGAATTTCATTTAGACACTTGAACTATGAGTTGTTCCTATTGAACACCTAAACTCAAGTTAAATTGTGTCTGTGAGACACATTTTGCTAACATGGCACTGTATGTTTGCCACACAATTTTTTAGCACGTGAGGCCATCATTCAAAATGATATACAATTTTTTGTCCGTCTTCTTCATTTTCTTTCCCGGCATTTCGTAGAATAATGTTTTCTCTTAGCATAAGGGTCAAGTTTAAGTTGTAAAGAGGTGATGGCTAGGTTTTTAGGTGGAGATTATTAACTAATCAAGAAAATAAAATAAGTCCAGTTGACATCTAACCAACGAAGTACAATCAAACCTCGTTATAACAGTATTTCATTATAACATCCTTATTTTCTCCAGATCCGAACTTTCATGTTATATTTTACTTCTCTATAACAGCATTCTACCTGTAACAATTGTGGCATTCATTATCGTGGTACATTCTTTGAAAAATTACCCCGCTATAACAGTCATACTCAAATATTGTGTAGTAACATTTGGTAAAAGGACATAATTATTGCACAGAAAGAGATTTCTAGCTCATATTGAGCTACAGCTCCCAAGGTTTAGGGACTTGACATTGCAAAACCGTTCTAAAGTAGATAGATTAGTGTGAACAAGTTTATGAAATCCAATTCTAGTTTCCAAGGGATTATGATGCTTTGATAGTAATGAAAAAAGATCATGAATTAAGTTACACAGGGTATAACGAGAATACAGCATGGGATGGAACTTACAATTTGAACATCCTGATCATCCAGTGAAATTGGGCCAGAATCTGGAAGTCTCACTTGTTTGGACTGGACTTGAACTCGGTCCGAGGGCTTGGGGGGCTACATATTAAGGGGAAAAAAGTGAGCTTGGTCATTGATAACATCATTCTTTCACAATAATTTTTCCACATTTTGAAAGGAAAAAAAAAAAGACAATGTGAAGAATTCTCATTTTGGCCAAAACATTTCACAGGCTCATATTTCTTTCTTAAAGCAAAATCAACCAACAAACCAACAATTCCAAGAAAATGAAATTTATTGATCAATAGACACAAACAATTACCTCCTAATGCATTGATATACATGCTTGTGTATTCAGGAAAAAAAAACATTTCTACAATTTTAAAAAAAAATCAATAACAACTGCATAATTCAATCAATCATTCAATTAACTGATCCCTAAACCAAACCTAATTGAGGTCAGCTAGGCTATACGAATCCTCTATATCCATTCATCAATATTAGAGACCTCCCTTTTTTTCCTTATGAATAAGGACTCTGTCTGGTCTACTAAATTTCAACAATAAAATAATCAAACTCAAACTAAATTTAATTTGTTCTTTATACCTCACACATTCTTATGTATATATAATTGAGATATCCACTGTTTAAGCTTAAACTCGTTTTTTTTCCTTATACACTTCAATAGCTACACTGACCTACCAAATAAAATGAATAGAAGTTTACCGGATAGGAAAGTAGTGACTGGAAAGATGGAAGAGAGTGACGAATGGCGTGAAGCAGCTCAATCCTCTCCGATGGCGTAGGAGGTGTGGGTCCCAATACGGTAGATTCGATTAGAGATAGTAAAATCTTCGGGGACACCATTGTTTCTCTGTTACTCTCAGCTTTCAGCTCCGCTCGCCGGAATCTGTGCGTACTCTTCAGCTCCGTTCACCGGAACTGATACAGTGAGAGGTAAGGAAGAAGGCGGGAAGAAAAGCCCTAGTTTAGGGTTTTTGTATTGTAGAATTAAAAAAAAAAAAAAGTAAAATGAAAATTGGTGTACGGGAATTATTTTGTTAGTATGTTTATAAAAAAAGTTATATTTGAAAATTGGTCCTACTTACCCTTCGGGATGCGGAGTAGAAAAAGGGGTTCACGAAGGCGGAAAAGAATATAATGAATTCAAAAGAATTGAACGAAAAGTCATATGAGGTGAAATCTAGAATTTAATTGTGAACTTTTTTGCATTATCAGTATTAAAATAATTTTATTGTACACATATAAATGATTAATTTATGATCATAAATTTTAAAAGTAATTATTTTAATAAAAAAAAAAAGGAATCATGCTTAATTAAATAGGTTCACGTAAAATAAATCAGATAAAATAGTATTTATAGTTCCATTTTTAAATAATTTATTTGATTATCTACCAACGGCGACGGCCTCTGTGGTACCAGGGCTGACCTATGAGGAGTATGAGAGAGCGATTCGACATGATCTTCGAAAGAAGCAAAAGAGCCAAGGAGCATCCTCGAATCATGATCAAGCCCCTGAAGCTGGAAGATTGCGCATCCGATCATCGAGCGGCGCAAGTACACTCTTTCCTTTTATCCCACCTGATAATTCAACTGATTTTTTTCAAGCAATCGCAGCTACTGCTGGTACACTCTTTCCTTTTATCCCACCTGATAATTCAATTGATTTTTTTCAAGCAATCGCATCTACTTTCTTTCTCTTCCATTGTCTTCCCTAATATGTTAATTTAACCTATATATTGGATTATTAGTAGCGACTAAAAATGTTGAAATAATAACTGTATAATTAGTTTTGATGTAAAATTATTGTTTGAAATTTGATATAATTCAATAAAATTTTAACTTGTGACATCATGTAGGGTCTATTTCCCTCGAGTAATTAGAGGTGAAGTAGGAAGAACATTACGAGGTCTCAAGATCAAATAACCAAACCAAGGTTACTTTAAGTATTTTGTTACCATACACATTCTACTTGAGGTATAAATATTAAAACACACTGAAAGGTGTCCGAGTCAGGCACACATCAACTAAACCTCAACTAATTTCACGAGATACTATCTCCTATCAGAATAGATATCGAGCATTTAGAAGAATAATTGTGAACTCTTGTTTAAAATCTTGAATGTATTGTATTATAGACTCAATCATGTCTTACAAGAATGTGACTCATTCACTAATAGTAACATCCCATCAGCCATTTGGCCAACAAAAAATTACAAGCAATTGCTCAAAAGAAGAAAAAATACATCCTATAAACCATACATTTCTACTCCTTTCTTAACCTTATAGCAGTATATAAGTATAGCTGCTCCATTCCCCATTTATAACATCGTTCGAGGGAAGTAAGCAACGATGAACTAATCCGTTATTCAACCGAGAGATTTCCATTATAGCATGCGAATTGCAACCAGTCAGGAACTAGATGCAGTGCTTTGAGCTAAAATCTTTATCAGACAACAAACTAGAAATAAGACTTTTCATTCTCTGTGCACCTGGTCCAGGTCTCAGTGAAGTTATGTTTCTTAGAATGTACTGTGAGATTGTAGCGTTGGCATCCCCGCCATCAAACCAACTACCAGGAACAAAACCATCGACTTTGCGCCCCAAGAGCTCAGAATCAATCTTGTCAAGCACTGGTTCATTCCTGCGGAATTTTCTGGCGAATGATGCATTGCTGTCGACCATGTTCTTGTAATCCTTAAGAGTTAGAACATGTGGATGTTGCTTTGGAGGGTTATCCCAGGATATGAAATGAAGGTCGTGATTCACTGTAGTGTTCCGGAACTCTTCTGCATTGCATATGACAGTGTGGAAATATCCTTCAGGCGTTGAAAGGAAGTTGGCATAGTACATTAAGACTATTCTTGGGAGGTTATCCCATCCCCATAAAAGGTACTCCATAAAGGGGCGAGAGAGCATTGTCCAAGCAGAGCCTGAGGAAAAGCGATAACATCACATTTTCAAAATCTTTGATATGTTATGGATATTGATTTTTTATTTATGTATAGGGGCAAAAATTTATATTTGCTAATTTCATAAACATATGACAAAGAGTGCAGAATTGAAACAGTGATCATTCAGGAACAAAATGGAGGGAACTCGACCTACGACAACTTATTCAAAGTAAGAAACCTTATACAAAGTGCAATAGAATAGTGCTTGCTTGAAATGAGTTAGTCTATGACTACCGCATTGATAAAGTATTCATTTTGATATTCAAGACGATATGAAAATGGTAGTTTGAAATGTCTTTGCTTTCATCTTTCTGTTTTGCAGAAGGCCTTCTCATTGAGAAGGAGCCCAAGTACAAGGAAATAGAGGCAAATGTCTGCGTTTTTCCAAAAGCTTCTTGTAAAAGCATATTTTCCCTAACATCTATACTTTCGTGTAACCTTCTTGAGAACATGCCTCTGGCTATGCATGAACTCTACCTGAAGTTAAGGAACGGAAGAGACAGTCACCCATGAGGAAATTCCAATATATTATCATTGCATAAAGCTGAAAGGATGCAAAGGAAAATTCATGAAGTGTATTTGATACTAAGTTGTTAATTCAAGCAGATTTGAAATCCAAATACACATGACTAACTCGCGGAGATCCTATGGAAGAATTGGCTGAAAACAGGACTAAAACAAACCCAAGGAACAATTTAGAGGTGCTTTACAGGGAGGCTTTAGACGAGTAAATGCGGCTTTGAAAGCAGAGAATGGCAATTAAGAAAACAAAGCAGCCAAAAGAGCTCGATTGCTTCCTTTTGCATAGACACAAATGCACAAAATTCTCACCTGTGAATAGTTTAAATGCTGTTGGCATACTCCTTTCCTGCGGGATCCAGAAAAGATCTGATTTATTCAGGCTGTACAACCCTGAATCAATTATTACAGGCCTGGCTCTGTGGTATCTACAAACAGAAACATAACATTTTAGTAAGCTAGACATACTAAATCTCACCAAAAATAGGTTGATTGATCAAATGAAAAGCTCCACATACTCCTTCCATCCAATGTCACTTGTATGCTCAATAAAATTAAGTTCTCTTGGCACGGTCGAAAAAGTATGAAGTAAATCTGCCAAACACAATATCAATCCACAGGATCATTAGAAAGACAGTAATCAATGAGCCAGTCTGCACTTATATTACATTGGGATCTTAGAAGAATTTCGAAGCAATGTCCAGTTTGGATCCAACAAGTGATTTACTTGTCAGATAATATGACTAGGATAAGAGTAATGCAAAAAGTGTTCCACAACAATCTTTTTCACAGAAAGGCACCTCCCCTCCCCGGCTCCTCCTTACACACACACACAAAAAACAAAAAAAAAATTCAATCAGTTAGCAATCAAGTACACCTCAACTCCAACTAGCAGGGTGGATACATGGATATTTTGTACTTTGTAGGATCTATTTAGGTTAATTCTTCTAGTTGATCTTTACACAAATAACCGTCCAATTCACCGTTTATATTTCCAAGCTGGTATACGTAGATTATACACGGTTCTACACATATTTATAAATGGAATTCACATATTTCAAGTTCAGCTATTTTAGCTTAAGCAGTTGGGTGGACTACTGTTTAGGTTAATTCTTCTATTTTTGTATCCATTACATTCTATTTGGGCTCATTTCATTCCAATTAAAAAATGTTATTTTTAAGGCAAATTATGATTCTCTAAGATCTCACGTTGATATATACACGAACATACAAGTCTTTTCTCAATGAACCAGCTCCTGCACTTGTATAAAACGCGAGCTGCTTAAAACAACTTCAGATCAAAGTCAAGCATAGATCCAATAAAGTTACTAATTCATTGTAAAGGAATTCAATCAATGTATCAATCAAGTACACCTCAATTCTAAACTAGCCGGTGGCTACATTAATGTTCTGTATCCATCACATTTTATTTAGGCTCATCTAATTTGAATACTCAAATATTTGTTATTTAAGGAAAATTAGGATTATCTTAATTCCCACACTTATATTTACACAAACATACAAGTCTTTTTTCAAACTAAAAAGTGTCTTGACGAGTACCAGGGCTGAAGTAAGAGCAATAACAACTAGTAAGTCTAAATTCTTTTATAGTTAAATTACTGCCCTTCATGCCAGTTAGTCTAATGGAATCCTCATTTTCACTACTATTTCGACTTTCACCACCACAAATGGCCAAACATAACTGTCACCATAATTCTCACTACCACTTATAATAGAAGCATCTATACAGATTTGAGACTGAAGAAAACTAGTTGGCGTCACCTATCATTAAACATAAAAGAAAGGCAGCAATAGCAAGCAAGTACCAGAGTTATTCAATCCGAAAACCAAGAATCTCAGCAAATGAAAGTGATATTCAAATATTAGACAAATGCTCCCAACTAGTCCAGAAAAGGATACTCACTAACAAACACACAGAAAAGGGCAAAGATATATAAGCAGATTCCGAAAAATAGTTTTTAATTACATGCCATCTTGTGTCGCCAAAGGATAATCAGAAGCACTAAGATTAACGAGCCAATCCCACTCACCACCTTCCTTAAGCAAAATACCAGCAGCATAAAGTGCATTACTAACCATAGTAGGTCCTCTATAAGTAACCAAATTAGATCTCACCACTACTCTCACATTCCCAACTTCAACAAACAAAGTTACCCTTTTTACAAAGTTCACCAACTCTAGTTGGCATTGCCTGTGTTAAAAATATAAGAAAGGAAGAAATAAAAAGCAAGCACCACATTTATTCAATCTGAAAACCAAGAATCTCAAGCAAATGAAAGTAAGATTGAAATATTAAATAAATGAAGTGAACACATGAAAAAGATATATAAGATAATTTTAACCAAGGATAAACAGTACAATTTTCCTAAAGGGTTCTGAACCCCCTTAGCTCTACCTACTCCACCCCTGGTCCCAACTAGCTCAGAAAAGAATACTCACTAGCAAACACACAGAAAAGGGCAAAGATAGATCAAAAAGATTACAAGAACTAGTTTTTAACTACATACCATCTTGTGTCACCAAAGGATAATCAGAAGCACTAAGATTAATGAACCAATCCCACTCACCACCTTCCTTAAGCAAAATAGCAGCAGCATGAAGTGTATTACTAACCATAGTAGGTCCTCTATAAGTAACCAAATTAGATCTCACAACTACCCTCACATTCCCAACTTCAACAAATAAAGGTTCCCTTTTTACAAAGTTCACTAACTCTAATCTCTCATCAGCTGGTGCTTCAAGGTCTAAATGTACAACATACTGGTTCAATGGATGGTACAAAGCCTTTAATGTCCTCTTTAAGCTCTCCCCATCTCCACTTGAACCAGAAATCAAATATGCCAATTTGGGTATTGTTGAAATAGGTCTAGTATGAGGTATATGTAGTTTAGATTCAACAAAGATTGGAACTTTAGCTTTAATGGATGATTTCTGAAATGGGGTTTTAGTAGAAAGAGTGAAAATGATTAAGAAAAAAGAGATTAAAAGGGCAAAAGCTAAAGGAACCATCCATTTAGTTTTCTTTATGGTAAGTTCCATTTTCTTGATCTGCTATTTCAAGATTCTATATTGTTCTTAGAAAATAGTAGTAGTACTACCATTCTTGACCTTTGTTGTTCTTGCTTTTCACTTGAAAAAATATTTTGTCACTGTTCATAGAAAGTTGTAAAAAGGCATTTTTGTTGTATAACAAATCTTGTTTAATTCTCTAAACATGGTGATTAATGGAGTTAGTGGAACCCACCACCAACACAAGTGTAATGAAAGGAATAATCTTTCTGTTTCTAAGGGAAAGATTATTATTCTATGATCATGTTCTTAATATATTCTAGTTCAAGAAATCATTTTTCTGTAGAATAGAAGTTATTTTAGTAATTTCAGTCTCAAGTTCGAGCTTTAGATATGAATTTTTTTCATTGAGAGTGCAATATCTAAATGAGTCTGATAGTAATGCGACTTGAATTTAGTGAAAGCTCCGAGAATCGTGGAAAAATAATAATAAATTATTTTAGTGAAAGATTTGAAGGTGAATTTATATTTATTTTTATTGAAAGATTAAAGAGAAGTAATAATAAAGTTAAATCTAGTGTTGGTGATTATCTTTTTTAATTTTTGGGACGTATAATATGCATGAAAGTAATAATATTGTTGCGTTTGAGTAAGCATTAAAACTTTTCTATAATAATGTTGTTTTAATTGTTATATTAAATTATTATTATAAAAATAGATATAATGTAACATAATATGAGTAATCACTTTTAACAAAAACTTGACCGTCGTGTTCTTTTTTTGTAATTTAATTTTATAAATTAATTAAATTAACCTTAGAAATAAAATGTGATAATTATTTTAAAACGGAACAGATAGGAATTTTTAGTAAAAGGATAGTTTATGGTGTTGATGTACATGTAAATGATGTAATTAATTTTAGGACCCTCATTTACGCCATGACTTTAAATTTATAATAATTTGGGATATTTATGTTTAATAAAAAAGAAAGAATGGTCCCTTCATTTATGATTTTTGACTTATATTCAGCTCCCTCCTCTTCATTTTTGTAACACAAATTATTCAATGCACAATTAAAGGTCATAAACATAGCTAATTTCTTTGGTTGTTGGGATTGCCACCACCCTTTTTAGACTTTATTTATAAAATATGAAATATATTATTATTAATATTAGTATTTATAAAATATTTTTTCACATATTAATTAATGTTTTGTATAAAATAATAAATTATCTTTAAAAAATTTAATTTAAAAAGCTAAAAAATAAATATTTATTTTTAATATGATAAACAAGTAAAATTACACCAATGAAGTTTTATAAAAGGAGGAGCAAAGGTTACCAATAAAGCCCAACAAATTGTGCACTAACATATACTCTCCTTCTGTCTATTTTTTTATTTGGCACAACTATTAAGAAAATAATAATTAATATAATATTTTATCATTTTACGCCTATTAATTAAGAGAATTTCAAAATCAATTTACTCATTAAAGATGTTCTACCTTTTTCAAAAATATTAGCAATGCATGCATTATTTTTCTTAATACACTCTACCAAACGACTCCTAACTCTCTAAATAAATTAAGAATATAATAAATAAAAAAGATGTTTTTTCTTGATTTGTCAAAAAGGAACGAGTAAGAAGGAACAAATGAAGTATGAAAGAAAGAATAGTCAATATAAGTTATTTTGGGATAATTAAAAAAAATTCATCATTATCAAAGTCTTGGAAGCAAGTTCATAAGTATAGAAAAAAAATATCATAAATAAACCCTATAATTTCCAATTCAAATTTAAACAAACTTAATATAAATATAAAACATCGAGCGAAAAACAAAAACAAAAACAAAAACGTTAGCTTTATTACTTCAAGTCACGTTATGCATGTGGAGTTACACGTTAAATTCACTTCCTCCAAAGTCTCTCCAATTACTCAAAGTGCAACACATAACTAGCCAAGTGTACTCTTTTCTATTCTTCTACCTCACTTGAACCAGCAATAAAAAAAAAAAATTAAAAAAAATCTACTTTCCAATAGTTATTTAGTAAATGAATGATCTTCGTTTTATTATTTTTTGTATTTTTATTTATAAATTTTAGTCTATCATTCTATCGTTGTTTGGATAATTAACTTTTTTAAGAATTATATTTGTACAATTTTTAAAAATAAAGACAAAAATTCAGCAAATAGACGAAAAAGTTTTATTTGTATAAATTGTAGTATTGAATATTTATGAGTCCGACTAATTCAGATTTTGATCAAGAATAATTCATTTTATGGGGGAAAAAGCTCTTTATCAAAAAGATTTTTGTTATCATGACTTGAAATCGAAACTTTTTAGTAAGGACGAAGGGGTCCAATCAGGGGCATGTCTACTCCTGGTTGGGATTCGATCATAGATTTTAAATAATTTGATTATATTCATTTTTAAGGGTTCTAAAATTGCAATCTCTTTTGGAGGTCATGAATCTCCTTTTGCAAAATGATAGAAGAGAGCACTTTATTTGAAATTTATCAAAATGGATGTGTCTGGAAAATAAGTGTATTTATTACTTTTTTAAAAAAAAAAATTGTTGGTAAATTTTGTCTGAGCTTTTTTTGGTAGTTTTTGAGCAGAAAAATGGGAACTTGAGTGAAGAAACAAGAGTATTTTTAACTAACTTTAACCAATTTTTTTAGGGGGGAAAAAACGTACTTGTATAGTGTATTTATATCTATTTAATTTTAAAAAAAAAAATTATAATGTGTTTATATAATACTTAGTTTTGATGGATATTCCTTTTGTTTTATTTTAATTGTTACTTTGAGTAGACGTTTGATTATAGAATTTGGAACTCATAAGTTTAAAACTTTATCCATAAGTGATCGATTCCTTCTGTTCAAAATTATGATTTCATTTATTTTTTTAGATATAGAATTTTATTTATAAGTTTATATTTTTATATTAAAAAAATCATCACTATAAATTTTATAAAAAAAGAGATTCATATGACGTGAATAAATTATTTGTACATATCACGCCAACTGCCTTTTCGAAATAATTTTTTAAATATATACATATTACATACCAATTAATATCTCGTATTCCAAGTATTAACTTTGCTTATATTGTAATCTTTCTTACAATTATGGCAACATATTATATCTACATTATGACTTATGAGCACTTTTCTTCCTCTTGCAAACTAATACTGATAGAATAAACAAATTTATTTATTTTTGTTTTTCACTCGATATTTAATATCTTTATTGAAATTTGATTAAATTTGAATTTGCGGCGGAAAGTTTCACATTGTTAGACATTTGATCAACAAGGATTGGTTGGAGTTGTAAGTATTCCTTCATTCCTTACCATAGTTCTCGAGATTGAAGTCGAAGCCTGCTAGATAAAGAATCGCCCCAATGTGAAATTTTTCGACTTAAATTATTTATTTTTTTAACCTCTCCCTAGGATGAGCTCCCACCCTTGTTACTCTCTTGATCACTCGAACCCACAACCTCAAGATTGAAGGGGAGGTGTTTATCATTTAAACAACTCTTTCATGTTAATTTGGATTTGTGTTAGATGCTCCTAACATAATTTGTTTTCTATGACTTTTTTCCCTCTCTTTTCATCCTAGAAAATGCAAAACTTTTTTGTTTTGTGTATTAAGCTAAAATTTGATTATCACTTTAATTATAAAACGGCAAAATTGCAATATAAAAGGAGATTATGTGGAACATAAGTTTGTACTATTTAAGTCGAATTTCAATACAAAATATTGAGTTAGGTAATTAGGTTTTTCTTTTTTTTAACAAAAAGGTAACATTTGTACTATTTTGCCAAACTTTTATTATTCGTTCAATTATTTTTGTGAGATTGACAAAAAACGATTTTTTCTCACTTTACTATAGTTAGCTTTTACTTAATGAGTTTGTTTTATCAAAATGAAATAAGTATTTCACCTTTTTTGAGCAATAATTCATTTATTCTTTCCATTTGAAACTATACCCATAAACATAAATGATAAATAGAAAATAAACGCCATATAAAATAATAAAGAGATTGATTTCAAATTCAACAATTTATTAACTTAGGCATTTATTATTACACAATTCAATCCGTCTCAGCAAACTTTTCAGTTATCGTGCTATAAATAAGAAATTCTATAATGAAAATAATTTCTTCATCTATTAAAATTCTTTCAATAAAAAAAAATCCTCTTTCAACCGATTCGCGAAAAAAGTCAACATGGTTAGTTGCCCATGCCAAACTTGGAACTATAATTGTTACAAGTACTCCTAGAAGCAACTAAGATTTGATATCAGAATTAGGATTTAAATTTGTAAATTAGTGGTCCATATTGTCATTAATTGCATTCACAAATTCTTCATAGTAATGAGTGCAAACATTGTACTATAATAAAGATATATTTCTTTTTAGAAAATTATTAATCCATGCATTAATTCAAATCTAAAGTGGCCACACATTATAAAATTAGTTACAAACTTTGTCACTAATATATTGCTAAATTATACAGAGTTAACATAATTTCATAATAATTTATCGCTAAACAGAATTAGCGGTGAAATAGAATTTATGTCTCTATTGGCGTAAGTTTTGAGAAAGTAAATTATGCCTTGTGGATTATGAATTTCGTAAGGCATAATATTTTGAAATTAAACCTATGTCTTAATTATAAGATATAAATTTTGTAATAACTAAGCTAATCTTTGCGGGTTTCTTTTGTCTTGTAAAATATACCTTGTGCCTTGCGAATTTTTTTTATGTCAGCAAATACTTTCAATCATTTTTTAATTATTTTAAGTACTAGAAAATAAAAATTAATAATTACGACAAAAATTAAAAACTACCTCAAAATAGGGGTATACACGTGAATGAAGCACTTTTTCAAAATGGAAATTCAACTCCAAATTGAATTTAACGAAAAGACTTAAATATGCCATCAATTTTTGAAAAAAGTTCATATATATAATCGGTTAAAAGTCTGACTCATCTATGCCATTTCCATTTGAGAAAAAACTGATCCATGCCATTATTTCTTGACTGAAACACAGATCAGTCAAACTTTTAATAAACGACATAGATGCGCCATTTCTCAAAGTTCGATAGCATATTTGAGTTTTTTCCTTCTTCCTTTTTTTTTTTTTTATAAAAAAAGACTTAATTAATGACATGACCTGATCTTAATTGACCATGTGTAAAAAAATAATTTTGCAAAATCAAAACTATTTTGAGTTAACAAATAATGACATGGATAAACATTTTTCTCAAACAAAAAATAACATAAATGAGTCATTTCCAAAAATTCGATGACATATTTGAGTTTTTTAAATTTATAAGCAAACACTAATTTTGAAATTAAATAAGGAATTTTTTTTTCTTCTCAAATTCGAGTAGGCGTATAAAATCACTTTACCTCTTTCAACATGATACTTTTCCCATTAAAAATCTAATTTTAATATAAATATCGAACATCATGCAAAATACTGGTCCTAGCCAATTAATTAATTTGACCCAAAAAATAAACTTGGTTTTCTCAACCAATATACTATTACAATATTACCCCTAAAACATGACACTTAATTTGATTAAATACAAATTTTATTGCCAAAATATTAAATTGTATTTTTAGTATATAGTATTAATATAATCAAGAATGAATTTAATTACCAAGTCAAAGAAACAATATGAGATTCAGTTTCACCTCCCTTAACAATCTTACACATAAGCATATAAACTCTCTCCACTCTTTCTTCTTTGTCCTGTAACGCCTCCTCTTTCTCCTCCTAAATTTCTCTCTTTTTTCCCCAAATTCCCTTTTCATTGATCCAAAAGAATTGTGGGTGTTGCTTGATTTTGAGTTGTTGAGTTGAAAAAATGGGAAAAGGTGGAAACTTGAGTGAAGGGGTTGTCAAAAAAATCTTGCTTTCATACACTTATGTTGCAATTTGGATCTTCCTTTCTTTTACTGTGATTGTGTACAACAAGTATATCTTGGATCGTAAGTTGTACAACTGGCCTTACCCAATTTCACTTACAATTATTCATATGGCTTTTTGTTCTTCATTGGCTTATCTTCTTGTTCGTGTGTTTAAAGTTGTTGAGCCTGTGACAATGACAATGGATCTTTATTGCAAATCTGTGGTACCCATTGGTTTGCTTTATGCATTTTCACTATGGTTATCGAATTCTGCTTATATTTATCTGTCTGTCTCTTTTATTCAAATGCTTAAAGCTTTGATGCCTGTTGCTGTGTATTCAATTGGGGTTATGTTTAAGAAAGATACGTTTAAATCTGATACAATGGGGAATATGGTGTCGATTTCGATTGGGGTTGCTATTGCTGCTTATGGAGAAGCTAAATTTGATACATGGGGTGTTATGTTACAGTTAGGTGCTGTAGCTTTTGAGGCTACAAGATTGGTTATGATTCAGATTCTGTTGACATCAAAGGGTATTACGTTTAATCCGATTACTTCGTTGTATTACGTTGCGCCTTGCTGTTTGGTTTTCTTGTTCATTCCATGGATTTTTGTGGAATATCCATTGTTGAAGGATACATCTAGTTTCCATTTTGATTGGGTGATATTTGGTACTAATTCGTTCTGCGCGTTTGCTCTGAATCTTGCTGTGTTTTTGCTTGTGGGGAAGACATCTGCTTTGACTATGAATGTTGCTGGTGTGGTTAAGGATTGGTTGTTGATTGCCTTTTCGTGGTCCGTGATTAAGGATACTGTCACTCCTGTGAATTTGGTTGGATATGGATTGGCTTTCTTAGGTGTGGCGTATTACAACCACGCCAAATTGCAGGCTCTTAAGGCGAATGAAGCACAGAAGAAGGCTTCACAGGCTGCTGATGAGGAGGCTGGAAGATTGTTGGAGGAAAGAGAAGGGGAGAATGGTGTTAAGAAGAATGAGTCTCAGGGTTGAGTTGGTTCTTGGTTTGCTTCGTATTATCCTTAGGTAGGATGACATTGAGAGGTGAAACCTGAAGATCAGACTATAACGTCCTTTTGCGGATGATTTAGGTTCTGTTTTTTAGGTATAAATCGTTTACATTATCTGTTTTGAGGCTCTTATAATAGTTTTATTGCTCGTATTACCTTACCAGATCGTGCATGTACTTGAGCATGACTCGAGGCAATTTATGTTTATTTTGACAGAATAGTAATACTAGAAGAGCTTTTACTGATGAAAGTAACTGATGCTCAGCTAAATATGTCTTTGTTTCCCTTTTCTTGGAATACTTTATTTGTCTTTAACTTAATTGCCTTAAGAGTTAAGCAAATGCAGCTGTTGTTTAAAGCTTTCCCTTTGAAGTGTTCAACATGTTAAAGTATCGATAGACATGTAGCAACCGATGATGTTGGTTATCTTCGACATGTTCAAATAGTTGACCTGAAATTTGGTAAGATCCAGTCTTGTTGATGTAACTATATTGAATAAACCATATTGTTGTACGATAGATCGATAGATGACATGGTTTTCTTTGGTGTTTTCTTTGAGTCAGAGAAGATATCTATATGGTTGTTTGGTATACATGACATAATTCATATGAGTCCAACATGATGCTTTCTACAGTCCACTTAGCCGGGCCATCCTTTAGAAAGGATGCTTGGTTACTCTTTCGTGTTGTTTATTTAGCTTGAATGCGAGTTAATGCTGCCAATTTATCCGAGTTTGATCCCTGAGATCGACCTTTTATCACCTGAAATGTTCGTCGATTTTTTCTCCTAAAGTCTGCCTACTTGGTTGATGATAGAATAGGCTTGAATTTCTGGACTTAGAAGAAACTCTTTCAGGAAAGTCAGTTCTAGTTATGAAGTGATGAGAAATGGTAGTATGCTTTTCTTAGCAATGTTACTGTGTAGAATATTGGTTGAGGATGGGACATAAAGGAACTAGATCAACTAATAAGTCATTGTAAACTACCAACAACAACAATAACAACATACTCGGTACAATCACACAAGTAGGGTGCGAGAGTGTAGAAAGTACGCGGACCTTATCCCTACATACTTTATGGGATAGAGGGGTTATTCCAGATAGACACTCGTCTCAAAAGAAAAAGAAGGATTCGAAGCATGATTATTAGAAAATAAGATGGAAAAAATCATGAGAATACAGAACTGTTGGTGTAATATACCACGAATACGCGGATATCTCGCTCTCTTTCAGGAGATTCAAGCCCACTGCGGTATAATCTACACCGATCCAGCAATATCACTTGTCCCCTCCAGGATACAACAGCCCAACAACGTCATACAACTCCGGATTAATTGAAGAGTCCAAAGCTCCACATAAGAACACTTTCCTTCAACATATAAATATTCTCTTTTGTATAGTGAATATAGTTGAAGACTTAGAATATTTTTCTTCGTCTCAACTCTCTCTTTCACTACACTAACCTCAATATAAACTTCTCATCTTTTCTTACATTATTTCTCTTCTTATATTTCTTGTTCACTTCAACACAAAGGAAGACTACACTATTTACAGGTGAGGAATTCTTCCTTGCAATGAATAGGAATATAATGGGTAGTAAATTGGGTAAATGAATAGCCTAAAGGTTACATAAGTTACAACCATAATAAGGTAGAATAATGGGTGGAATTAGTGGTAGATCATGGCAATAGTGGTTACAAGAGTTACACCAAAATAATGACCACATTCTTGTCAATTTATCACACTAACATATGCACTTAATATTTTTATTTTAATATTAAAATGCATAAACACCAACATTTTTTATTTGTTTATTTATTTTTTGTCATTTATTTTCCACCGTAATTTATTATATTTGTGATATATTACACCAAATGAGCAATAGATAGTTATAAACATTAAAGGACAAAGGAACTATGTGATTCCTAAATAATATTTACTAATATGGAGAAACATAGAGGAGGTTAGCCCCCTGCCTCTCCTACCTGAAGTGTGACAACACCCAACTGCCTACTAGTATTCTATCGTAATCCTCGCCTACCATATTTTCTTACCTAGGTTCATGTCCTCATTAAGTTGAAGTTATGCTATATTCTATCTAAACAATTCTTACTTCTATATTTCTTCGATCTACCTCTACCCCTCGTAACTTATATTATAGCAAAATTTGGAAAGATTTTGACCCCAATGAAAGATGTGAAATTTCCTAAAATTGAGGCACTTTTTTAATGTTTACAGTCTACATCCATAGCTAGCAGGAAGTTTGTGGTAGGCACAGTTCTCAAAAGTCAAATTATATTGGTTTATAATTGGCCAACTAGGATATTTTAGGTTGTGTTTACCTAACTATATTGTTAGTGTTTAAGAAAATGGACCTTGGGCTCACAACTAAGCTAGCTCATGTTGTGAAGTTTCTCTAACATCATATGAATAAACGATAATTCATTCCCTCAATCAATTTGAATCTATAATATCGTCCAACGCATGGATTTAGACATTTGAAGGGTGGACTATATAACCTAGGAGCCAACATTGGGTTAGCTCATAAGGTGATTATCGTGTTTTATTCTCTGTTTCAAAAGTTAGCTTATAAGATGATAACTATCTTAAATCATATAAGAACAACGAATATGTGAACACTATTGTTAGTGTCCTGATTGGAAGGATTTAGATTGGTCATTGCTCTATGTGCCCTCTCGACCTTTATGGAGAAGTCCAATTTCTTTGGCTAAAATATTTTTTTTAAAAAAATTCAAACATTTATTTTAGTAAAAGATGAAAAATGAATGAAGAAAGATGGTCACGACACCTATTGGACACGTGTTTGCTACTAAAACAGTACATATATATATATTTGAAATAAACATTAAATGTCAAGATTGTCCTCATTCATTTCGGACAAATTATATATTAAAAAATTTGAAATATCAATAGGATTTGATATCTAAAATTTGAGACCGTTTAGAAGAGATTTTGAGTGGGTCAGAATTGAATAATTAGTGTATACTATTCAATATCTACTTCAGTCTTCGTGCATATATTTAATTTTTTGAGTGTACCCTAATATATATGTTGATGACTTTTGACTATTTTTTATATATAAATAAAAATGACTATATTTTAATATATATATATATATATAGTGGGGTAATGCCTATGCTGAGTATTGACCCAAAATATTAATAATACAGTTGAAGCTCCTAACTGTGGGCTTTTTTTCTTTCTTTTTTTGCAATTCCATTGTAATTTCCTCTCTTTCAGTCTACCAAACTTGGTGAGTTTTTTCTCTCTCTCTCTCTCTATGTATTATTATTTTTAATTAAAAAATAATAATGTTTTTGTGATCACTTTATCTTTACTTTGCATGAAACTTTATTGAGACCTTTAGAGCATCTATCATGTCATCCTTTTGATGATTGATGAAAAAGTGAGAATATGAAAAATAATTTCAATCTACATGCAGGATTTAATTTAATAATCTTGACTCAAAATTTGTATTTGTATTAAAAAGAATCTGTTACTTTTTCTATTTTAATTTATATGGTATTTTTTTAATTTTTAAAATTTAAATAAAAATGTAATCATAATTTTTTTTCTTCACATATCTTAAATATTCAATTATTGTGATTTATAGTACTTTTTACATACTTTCCAAATATGTAAATTTTATTTCAGAAAAAACTTAAAGATTTTATGTTTGAAATTTTGGTTAAATATCTCAAAATTTAAAATATACATTTTGGTTAAGCCCAATAGTGATCTTCTTTGGAGAATGCAGGTCAATAACTATTTTTATTTTTTTTCTCTCTCTTTTTCTTTATTGCAAGATAGATTTTTGAGTCTTGTGAGCGTTTGACCAAATATTTTTGATTGAAGTTTTACCATGTGTTAGGTCATAAATTTTGGGACAAATATTTGATTTTTAAAAAATAATTTATATCTATAAGTTATAAAAATTATTAAAAACATCTATAAGTTTGTATTATCACATGTTCCGTGAAAAATCACGACAACAAACACAATTAATATGAATTTCAAAAAAGAGAAAGAAAACAAAAGGAAAATAAATTGATTTACATGTAGTCGAGACCTAGATTGAGTGTCGCTTTAACCGAGTGCAAAGTTAAAATATACACCTAAAGTATTCCAAAGTTTAATTTTTTGAATTTCATAGCTAACTTATATACGTTTATATTAGAAAAATAATCATATATATATACAAAAGAGAACCCTAGGCTCGCCCACGTAGCGCCACCACAAATAAGGATTCCCTTTTAATTTATTTATTTCCAAAACTAGCCTTCCCCTGTCACCAGGTATATGATTTAATGCCACAATGACTTTTTGTTTCTTTTCAAATTCTTAGAATTTATGTTTTAACTTACTGGCGTAATACATAAATGTGCTCTTTTAGTGCCCTCCAACTTTGGTTGTGCGCGAGTATGTAGTTAAATTTGTATAAAGTTGAATAAGTACACACATTCTACGTGGCAATTCACATGACATACATCCGAACTAATGTGTGGCGTACATGTATTATGCCACGTAGGATGTGTGTGTTTACTTGTTTGATTTTATACAAGTTTAAGTGTCTGTTTGTGCACACTCAAAGTTGGAGGGCATAGATAGATGTCAGCTGATGCTAAGTTAAAATGCATATTTATGTATTATGCCTTAAAAAAATATATACATAGTTCTATTTTGCTTTCACTGGTTAATAATCTCTATAGTTCAAATGTCAAATTCAACTACAAATTACCGGTCGTAAATCTGATTCATCAACTAAAATATCAACCAAAGAAAACACAACGAAATTCACAATGATTACAATTTTCTTTTAACAAAGTTTCAAATAGATAACTGCAACTAAACGTGTTAAGTTTAAGGGGGCTATGTAGGTATTTGTCCATTTTTCTTAGACTTTAGACAATAGACTCTATTGGTGCAAATAAAAGCTCTGAATTACTGATGGTATTCTGTATTATTCAGAATGAAGATGGTGGATGGGGGTTGCATATAGAAGGTCACATTACAGTGTTTTGTACAGCTCTGAGTTACATTTGCATGAGGATCCTTGGAGAAGGACCAGACGGTGGCGAAAGCAATGCCTGTGCTAGAGCAAGGAAATGGATTCTTGATCATGGTAGCGTTACTGCCAATTACTTCTTGGGAGAAAATATGGCTCTCGGTATGATTAGTTACCCTAATAACTTTTTAGAAGAATATATACTATAGTAGGATTTAAGTTATATACACTTGTAGTGTACAAATTTTTTACACTATCAATGTGTAATGTTTATTAATCTGTTTGAGTTTGATGGATTCAACGTTAGGTTCTTATCATTGAACACATTACATTTTTGAATTTATAGGTTCAAAATTTAGTAGTTTGCTTAAATTCTAGTGTCGAAAACATTAGGCTTGTTGAACTTATTGGTTATTTACTACATACATTCCTCTGCACTTATTGTGGATGGTTGGTTAATTGACGTTATCATTTAGATGACCTGATTCTGCGAAAGACACTATCCTTAAGGATATTTCACCCGGTACAGGTGTATCACAGGATTCACAAGCTCTTCTAGTATAAAACTAGGAGCCAAAAACTAACCCAGCCATACAAGTACAATAATCATTTACAAGTAAAGCAGCTGAATTGGAACTACTAATGCAGATAAAAACTGTAAATACAACATGATAACTGCTATAGGGGCAAGTGTTACACTCGTTAAATTATATCACTCCTTTGTCAAATACTAAACCTTGTGGTGTCATGTTAATGTCTTCTTGTTGCTGACAAATCTTCCTTCTTTTCATTCAGATTCTTGGAGCTTTTGAGTGGTTAGGAACCAATCCAATGCCTCCTGAGTTTTGGATTCTTCCTTCTTTTCTTCCCATGCATCCAGGTAGGCCAATTTTTTTTATTGCTTACGCATACACATCCTAAAATTGTCAGTTCATTTTGTTGTGAATATTAATTTTAAGGATTTGCTATGCAATGTTTTCTGGTTGATTCCATTCTCTATTAGTTTCGATATATTGATCTTCCAAGCATTTTGACTCTTACTTTAAATGCAGCAAAAACATGGTGTTACAGTCGAATGGTTTACATGCCAATGTCTTATCTCTATGGTAAGAGATTTGTTGGTCCAATCACACCCTTCATTTTGCAATTGAGGGAAGAGTTATATGATCAACCATACAATGAAATTAACTGGAAAAGAGTACGCCATTTATGTGCAAAGGTATGACTATCAAGGGTCGTTTGATTACCGTTATTAGAAAAATAATCTCGACATAATTTTCAATATATTTTATCCCTCTAAAACTTTTTATACGGATCAAATGAGTCTCCAGTATTGAAGTTAGTATAGATATCATACTATTTTCTACAAATGATCAAACACAAACTTGTTGCTGCAGGAGGATCTCTATTACCCTCATCCACGGGTTCAGGATTTGATGTGGGACAGTCTCTACTTATTTACCGAGCCTCTATTGACTCGTTGGCCTTTCAACAAGCTGAGAAATAAAGCTCTTGAAGTTACCATGAAACATATACATTATGAAGATGAGAATAACCGATACATCACCATTCAATGTGTTAATAAAGTATGGCAACTTTTTCATTTTTGATAGATTACAAAATACCTGCATTTTCTTAACAACTTACACTTATGTTACGCGTGGATGGTGTAGGTATTGTGTATGCTTGCTTGTTGGGTTGAGGATCCAAATGGCAGGTATTTCAAAAAACATCTTGCTCGGGTTCCAGATCATTTATGGGTAGCTGAAGATGGAATGAAAATGCAGGTTGGTAGATATAAATTATTTTCTGTAAGCAAGGACATTATACTATTCCACAAACCACAGTGATTTAAGAAATAGGATCTCTTTTACACTTAATACATGTTTGTAAAATAAAAAGCTAGCTCCTTTTCCTTTTGTGAAGTGATGCAAACAATTGTTACTGAAATTGGGGAGTTTTGTTGTTGAATTGCAGAATAGCGGTAGTCAAGCATGGGATACTAGTTTTGCTATTCAAGCACTATTGGCCAGTGAGATGAATGATGAGATATCAGATACTCTTAGAAAAGGACATGATTTCATAAAAATATCTCAGGTTGGATGTTAAATCATAAGCATAACTGCTCTTCAAAATATGGACCTTATTTATGTAAGTGACTTCTTGCTAGGTGAAGGACAATCCTTCGGGTGATTTTAGAGGGATGTATCGGCATATCTCAAAAGGATCGTGGACTTTTTCAGATCAAGATTATGGATGGCAATCATCTGATACCACTGCCGAAGCATTAAGGGTATCTAACTATTCAATGAAATAAGATTCCAACTTCTTGTAATTACTGAAAAGTAGTAAGATGATAATGCTAGTAGATTTGCCTGATAACTTCTTAATCCTGTTCATCTAGTGCTGCCTTCTCTTCTCTACAATGCCTTCTGAATTAGTTGGTGAGGAAATTGAATCTGCACGACTGTATGACTTGGTGAACGTTATTCTTTCCTTACAGGTAAAAAAAATGAGAAATGTACATATCTTGAAATCATTGGTCATTGAATCTGAAGTTGTCTGCTGCTTGTACAAAATTTCCAAGATAAACTTATATCTTACACCGAATAGAGAATCCAATACATGACTACCTGTGTTATAAATTCATCTTTTCTAAATTTAGTCACCCGTCATTTGGCTCATTTCTAGTTATATCGAGATCCATTTTAAATAAAATTGCAGAGCAAAAATGGCGGTTTAACAGCTTTGGGAGCCTGCAGGTGCCTCAGAGTATTTGGAGGTAAGTAAAATAATTGTTTTAGTTTGAGATTCACAATGTAGGAATTTTATCTATTTGCTTCATTTAATGGTTGTTAACAACAGTCAACTTCTTCTATAGTCATCCAAACCCTGAATATTTAGCTTTCTTGTTCTGTTATATTCCAGTTGCTCAATCCTACTGAAATTTTTGAGGACGTCGTCATTGAGCATGAGTAAGATTTTTTCTCTAGTTTCTCTATTTCCCGTAAGCCTTTTCCCCATTGTTAGACTCCATTTTACAGCTTCACACTGATTACATGTCAATCCAGGTATGTTGAGTGCACTGGCTCATCAATACAAGCACTTGTTCATTTTAAGAAGCTATACCCTGGACACCGAACCACGGAGGTTGATAATTTCATTGATAATGCTGTTAAATATGTTGAAGATGTACAGAAGCCTGATGGTTCATGGTATATGCATTGTTAAGGTCAGTTATATGCATTGTTAAGGTCAGTTTTGAAGATGTACAGAAGCCTGACAAGGTAATGTAAAAGAACAAGCAGATTAATTCTCCACCGTGCGGCAAGGCTTTTGATTAATTCTCAGATGGTGACTTCCCACAACAGGTAATTAACAAAGGAGAAGATTCTTCGACTGTTAAAAGAACAAGCTGTTACGTATTGGAATGAAATAGACTGGAAATAAACGAAGCAAACAAACTGGTCATATTTGATTGATATTGATTAGTGGAGAAAAGCTCAAATATGTCGTGGAACTTTCAGTGAAGAGTGGCGCGAATTTGGACTTTTTGTCACAGTGATGACATAAATAAGCCCAACTATTAACATATGGCATGACTGAGCCATTTCTGAAAGTTCGATGACATGTTTGAGCGTGATAAGTTAATATAAAGAAGCAAGCCCTTTCAAACTGGCAAAACAATTTCTAAAAGAAGAGAGATTGCTAAAAACCAGTTTTATCAAAAAATTGTTTTTATCTGACTTCATAAAGTATGTGCAGGAAATAACTGGAGCTATCATGAAGAATTGCATGTAGAAATATATTTCCATTGTGGGGTTTGGCAGAATACTGCAAAAATGTCCTAGTACCATTAAGAAAACAACTAAATATATATTATATTAATTATATCTTAAGAAATAAATAATGTAGTTTATTGTTTCACTGTGTTAATGTAAGTGATGTAACAATGTCCAAAATCATTGCCTAAGCTGTTGTTAAATATTTAGTATTAAGAGAATTAAATACAAGTTCATACATAACAACATATATGTCAATATAATAACAACATATTCAGTAAAATTTCATAGATAAGATTCAGGAAGGTAGAGTGTACACATACTTTACCACTACTTCGTAGTGGTAAAGATGCTGTTTACGTTTTCATAGATAAGATTCAGGAAGGTAGAGTATACACATACTTTACCACTACTTCGTAGAGGTAAAGATGTTGTTTACGTCTCATGTAACACATATCAAGATAGATTTAAAAGAAAAAAAAATGACATCACAAATGGGGAAATTAACATTACATTGAAAAGAATAGTAACCATAAGAAAATGAAACGATAGCCCAAGTATAATAAACAACATGTAGTAGTAGAAATTGAGGGATAAAAAATTACAAGGTACTAATACTACTGGTATGCTAGAAAAAAACCTATCTATCTGGAGAATGAGACAATACTCGACTATCTACTAGCTAACCACCCTAATTCCGCAATCAAAATGTAGATGCCACACAAACATCTCCCCAACACATATATGTCTGAAAATTTCAATATTTTTAGAGACAAAATATTCTTATTCTAGCTACTACCTACTGAGCTGAAGAACTAGGTCGTTTCAGTTATTAAATAAGAAGTAAATTGTGAAATAGTATAACTTTACAACACATATCACAGTTGAAATCTATCAAAGTTATGATCAACATGCAATTTCTACACACACCCACAAAAAACTAACTATTAAAGAGATTTACAAATCAAAAAGTCACATGAGCAACTAAAGTTTAGGGCAAAACACTAAAATGACAAAAATACAGCTCTATTAATTGGTCGAAGCACACATGTTGATATCAAATATATGCTCATGCTTCTAATATACTACCTCCGTCCACTTTTAATTGTCATAGTTTCCTTTTTTAGAGCTAAACTTTGACTAATATTTTACGATATATTTTTTCATCATATTGATATGCCAAAAATTGCAATTTATAGTACTTTTCGTATAGTTTTTGAATATCAAATTTTTTTATTTAAAATATCGAATTAATGTAATCTAATTTAACTTTGAAAATTAGTCAAATTGACTTTCGAAAAGCACAACATGACAAATAAAAGTGGACGGAGGGAGTAGTAGAACTTCTACAACTCAATTTCTCCGATAGATATGCTAAAGTAAAAATAAGTACGTTTGAGTTGTAAATATTTTAAGTTATTAATTATTGTATTTTACAGTATTTTTAATATAATTTTCAGATAGTATATGTTATTCTTTTTATTCTATAATATGGGACACTAATAGAATTTTGAGATTCAACCAATTTTTTTTATGTTTTAAAATATTTTAGGTTGTCAATTATTGTGATTTATAATACTTCATACATCATTTTCAAATAAGATATATTGTTCCATCTATGTGACACTGATAGAATTTTGAGAGTCAACCAAATTTTTAAGTTGTTAATTATTGTGATTAATTTATAGTACTTTTTAGTCATTTCAAATAATATATGTTACTTCCTCTAAGGGATAAGACAAAATTACCCCCTAGACTATCACCGAAATCTCAGAGACACACCTTAACTAAACTAAGGTCCTATAGCTAATAGGCGTTTGTAAACATGCGCACAATTTTTTTCCTCAAAATCTGAACCAAAGATGTCTAATATGAATACTTTATCGTGTGTTTGGGTGTTCAATTGGAACAAGTTGTTGTTAGAGTGTCGAAATAAAATTTACTGGCAAATTTAATAAACTATTAATATATTAAGTCAAATAATTAATTCATCTTATTAAATAATAATAAAATACCATTTTTATCTAACACGCAACAACATTTCTATTTTTTTTTTTTTGTATATAACAAAATAATAAAACTTCGAGTAAAAATACGTTGATTTTGCCTATCTTAAACATGAAAATGAAATTTATTGAAATAATATTTTAACTTTGTTAGCATGATAAATATTAGTTTTAAATTTTGATCGTGGTTAGATGATACATACTTAAAAGTATCTGTCATTAATGTCTCCAGTGAAAAATCATTACATGTAGTTTCAAATCATAAGTTATGTTGGTAAGTTTTCTATCTAGATTTAATTGATAAAGTCTTCAAATAAAGTTTTTTTTTGTAAAATGAATTATAGTTATATATAAAATAAGTTTGAAAGAAGGGAAAAAGTCCTGATATATCCCCAACTTTGTCATTTAGAGCTGATATACGCCTCGTTACAAAAGTGGCTCATATATGCCCATGCCGTTACAAAATTGGCACACATATACCCTTCACCATTACAAAAGTGGCTCACATATACCCCTACCGTTACAAAAGTGATAAAATTAATTTTAAATTAATTTTTTTGATTTATAATATTTTAGAAAATTATGTTTTTGATCTTTTTTCACACATAAATTATTTTTTGACTTCTTTGATTATTACTTGAGTTTCTTATTCTTATTTCAATTTTTTTCATTCTTTAGTGTAAAATAAGAGAAATAAAAAGAAAGAAGTGTGAATGGAAAAAAAGAGAAAAAAATTAAACTACTTTTTTTGCTATTGTAATTTATATTTATATCTGTAATGTTTTTTAGAATATCTATAATAAAGTTTTTAAGAAAATAAGTGAAAAGAATAACTTTGACCATCAAAATAATAAATTCAAATTAGCCGTTGAATTAAAAAGATAAAAAAAAAGCGTGAGAAGGATAAAATATATCCTACATGGATTATTTTTTTTAATAAAAAATTTCTAAAAATTAATTTTTTCCCACTTCCGTTAGAGAAAAAGGATATATGTGAGTCATTTGTGTAACAACATGAGTATATATGAGCCACTTTCAGAACGAACGAGAGGTATATCAGACCCTTTTTCCCTCGAAAGAAAAATTATTGGATCAAATAAAACTATTACATTTGATTGAACATAAAACTTGTGGAAATTTAGATAGTATGTTCATCACATTTAGTGAAGCTTGAATGACAAATAGGGTACACAAAATATGAATGAAACTGATAATGACTTGACATTTTAAATTTACAATGGACAGTAAAATTGAAATGACATAAAAAGAATGGACCCATGCATATTACACAGGTCTAGAGGCAATTGATAAGGAAATAAGATAAAATCAAATACATAGTATAATTTATATTGCTCATTGTACAACTCTTCATAGCCATTTTCAATATAATAATAATGACAAAAAACCAACAACTAAAAATCCATTATTTTTTGTATAAATAGTTGCATAGATCACTCATTTTTTCCACACAAACATAATTATAAATTTCTTCTCTTTCAGCCTACCAAACTTGGTGAGTTTTTACTCTCTCTCTCTCTTTTCTGCACTTTCATTCTCATTTTTTTTTTTCTAAAACTTTTTTCTTATTTTAACTGAAGATACATAGAAATCATCTAACTTTATCATTATTGTCTTTAAATTAAAGTTAATTTTCTTCAATAATGACAGTCAAAATTAAAATTGAAGTTGATAGTTAAAAATTGAAGCTACTTTTAATAATGACATCTTCAGCTATGCAAGTTCCATACATTTCATCAATAAGGTTTGTGCCTACATTAGAACTAAAAATTTGATCCAATAAGGTTTGTGAAAAAGATATTTTTCAATAATAACAAAATAAAATTAAATATAATTTTGACGTGGCACTGACGAGGCGCTTGTGTAATACACTTCCAATGTGAGATTGAAATTTTAGTGTTAGAGTGAAGGTTGTTAAAGGGATATTTAAATGCTCATAAGTGTTAAAGTAAATTTTACCGTCAAGTCATTTAATGCATTTTCTCTTTAAATTATTAAGAGAGTAAAAAAGATGGAAGAGGGTTAAAAAAAAGCTTTATATGTGTGTCCTCCTATTAGTGGTTTGATGAAAAAGGGGTGGTGCAATCTTTGTATAAGAAAAGTAATTTTAATCTACATGCAAGGGCAAAGCCAAAGTTATAATTACAGATTCATCGAAATTTAATAATTTTGGCTCAAACTTGTATTTGTATTTGTAAAAAAATAATAATAATTAGTTATGTGTATGAATAATTTATCAAGAATGTAATGTAATAAACTGAAAAAAGTGATATAAAAAACATATAAACTAAAAATTATGGCTCGTCTATATATACTGTATTCACTTTATCCTAATTTAAATAAAAGTATTTGATTGCACGTGGAGTTTAAGAACTTTTAAAATTTGTGGTCTAAAATAAAATATTGGTATATGTATTACTATGAATAATCTCATTAAAGATAAAACCGAGAGTTTGAAGTTAAATTGTTATTAAATGTAGAAATATATCATTCTTTTTTAGATCGACTAATAAAAACATATCAAGTAAGTCTTTTTTTTATATAAAAAAATACATATAGTTTTTTACAAGAATATTCAATTGATTATCTTTCGCTTGTTGTATTCTTTTTTTTTTTGGTTTTCCGTGCCCGGTGTCCGAAACCCACATTAAAGCTCCCAACATGATTTTTTTCATACCCAAGGCTCGATTCTCATTAATATCACTAAATTGTTATTCTTTGTAAGTAGAAGAAGAAATCAAGAATGTGGAAATTGACGATTGCTCAAGGGCAAGATGCATATTTATACAGCACAGATAACTACGTTGGACGACAAACGTGGGAGTTCGACCCAAATAGTGGAACAACAGAAGAATGGGCCGACATCGAAAAGGCCCGTCAACAATTTTGGTCTACAACTATCTTTTTTTTTTTTAATTGATCTTAGCTAACATTTTGAAATGCGTAGAGAATTAGTTTTATATACATATTGTTATTTAATTTGAGTTTCGTGCACAAATAGACACTTAAATTAATATAAAATAAATAAAATAAATTTTCTTTTTCTATATAAAAATGTGAATGCTTAATTTAGGTGTGTTTTTTATAATACAATATTTGTGCAGTTCCTCAGAGAGAAGAATTTCAAACAGAGAATTGGAGCAGTAGAAGTGGAGAAGGTGAAGAAATTAGCCATGAAATTGCTACAATTGCATTGCGTAGAGCTGTCCATTTCTTCTCAGCTTTACAGGCTACTGATGGCCATTGGCCTGCTGAAAATGCCGGTCCTCTCTTCTTTCTTCCACCTCTAGTAAGTATTTTTCATTTGGATTCGTAAAATTCTTTTGACAAATTGGATGGGCTAAAGCTAAAATTGTTTCAGGTTATGTGTATGTATATTACTGGGCATCTTAATACTGTATTCCCAGCTGAACATCGGAAGGAAATTCTTCGATATATATACTGTCACCAGGTATATGACTTAATGCCACAACGAGTACGGACATAATATATAAATATGTCTTTTAAATTGACTTCAGGTGTCATATATGCACAGTTACACACTTAAAATTTATATAAAATTGAACAAGTAGACATACGTGTCCTACGCAGTGGCGTATTAGACACCATTCGTCAGAAAAAAATACCGTATATACAAGTAAAATGATATACGAAATGATTAAATAACATATTTTGGACACCCTTAACATAGTGCTCGTGTATTCGAATCTCACTAGTTCTACTTTTTGAAAAGAACTTTTGTTGTGCTATTTCTAGACACCCTTTGTGAAATTTCTGGCTCCGCCACTGGTTCTACGTAACATAATACACGTATGACGTCATGTATGATGAATGTGTCTATTTGTTCAATTTTATACAAGTTTAAGTACTTGCTTGTGCACACCCAAAGTTAGAGGGCATATATGTTAGTTGAAGCCAAGCTAAATGGCACATTTATATATTATGTCACGAGTATATTATTCTACTGAAGTTTGCTTTGGATGTGCACAAGTAGACAATTAAACTTGTATAAAGTTGAATAAGTAAAAACACACGCATTCTATGTGGCAATTTGCATCTTACATGACGTTCTACTTGTTCAACTTTATACAAGTTAAGTGTTTACTTGTGTACAAATAGAATTGTAGGGCATAGATGTCTACTGAGGCCAAGTTAAAATGCATGTTTATGTATTATGCCTATGTATAATGTACCAAAATGTCCTTTAATTTTGTGGTTTTGTGGAAAGTTAGAATTAAAGAGTTTCGTAAAGGAAAGCAGGACAAACAAATTTAAATCGAGGGATCATCAAATGCTGATTGTATAAAGAATCTATTGATGTATTTTGATAGGCTATAATAAGTTATTACAGCATTTTTATGTTACTAGATTAAGATTACTATAGACAATATATTATATATACTGTGAGTGCATAAAAGTTAAACTCATTTCCAGATTACTAACAACATTCTGCATTATTCAGAATGAAGATGGTGGATGGGGTTTGCACATAGAAGGTCACAGCACTATGTTCTGTACAGCTCTGAGTTACATTTGCATGAGGATCCTTGGAGAAGGACCAGATGGTGGCAAAAACAATGCTTGTGCTAGAGCAAGGAAATGGATTCTTGATCATGGTAGTGTCATCGCCATTCCTTCTTGGGGAAAAACATGGCTCTCGGTATGACTAGTATTTAACTTATATACACTGATAGCGTACAAATTATATATCCTATCAGTATATTTTAACCTGTTACAACAGATAGTAGATAGTTAGTATATATACTGACAATTTACAAAAAAAATCACATTGTTAGTGAATTTTAACCTGTTGTAATTATCTTATAGACGGCTTGATATTATTTAAACTAAGAAAATTAGATCATTTCCTATTGTCAAGTAACTTTCTAGTGTCATGTATATCTTCACGCTATGTTTACGTTGACTCTTAATGTTGTCGTGTGTGTGTTGGATCCTCCAAAAGTAGTGCATTTTTGAAAATCTGACATGGGTGCGGCAATGCTTTTGGAGGATCCGAGCAACCCTGTCTTCTTGTGCTGAGAAATCTCCCCTTCTTTCAATCAGATTCTTGGAGTTTTTGAATGGATAGGAACCAATCCAGTGCCACCTGAGTTTTGGATTCTTCCATCTTTTCTTCCCGTGCATCCAGGTTGGTTAATATTTTTATTCCTCGTGCATTTATTAGTAAAAATCCTAAAAAATTCATTTCATGTCATTGTAGATATTTTTCAGGATTTTCTATGCATCATGTCGATCTACCTCATAGTTTGACTCGTTATTTAACCGCAGCAAAAATGTGGTGTTACTGCCGAACGGTCTACATGCCAATGTCTTATCTATATGGGAAGAGATTTGTTGGTCCATTCACACCTCTCATTTTGCAGTTGAGGGAAGAGCTGTATGATCAGCCATATGATGAAATTAACTGGAAAAAAGTGCGCCATGTATGTGCAAAGGTATGAATCTCAAAGGTTGTTCGATTACCAAGATTAGAAAAAGAATCTCGACATAAAATTCGATATTATATATCCCTGTATAAGTTTGTCTACGGACGACACAAGTCCTCAGTGTTGGTGTTAGTGTCTACATCATACCATCTTCTACAAATGCTCAAACATGAACTTGTTGCTGTAGGAGGATCTTTATTACCCGCATCCATTGGTTCAAGATTTGATGTGGGACAGTCTCTACATATGCACCGAGCCTCTATTGACTCGTTGGCCTTTCAACAAGCTGAGAAATAAAGCTCTTGAAGTTACCATGAAACACATACACTACGAAGACGAGAATAGTCGATACATCACCATGGGATGTGTGGAAAAAGTACGGAAACTAATTCATTTTTGACAGACTAGAAAATTACCTGCATTCTCTTAATGGCTTCAATTGTTAGAGTACACTGAATGTAACACTTTGATGGTGTAGGTATTGAGTATGCTTGCTTGTTGGGTTGAGGATCCCAATGGCGATTATTTCAAAAAACATCTCGCTAGGATCCCAGATTATTTATGGGTAGCTGAAGATGGAATGAAAATGCAGGTTGGCAGATCTGAATTGTACTATTTCACAAACCATAATGAGATAAGAACAGGAGCTCATTTACACTTAACGCGTGTTTGTAAAATAAAAAATCTAGCCCCCTTTTCCTAGTTTGAACTTTGAAGTGATGCAAACATTTGTTACTGAAATTGGCGAGTATTTGTTGTTGAATTGCAGGGTGTTGGTAGTCAATCATGGGATGCTAGTTTAGCTATTCAAGCACTATTGGCCAGTGAGATGAATGATGAGATATCAGATACTCTTAGAAAAGGACATGACTTTATAAAACAATCTCAGGTTTGGATGTTTAGATCATGAGCATATCAGCTCTTTCAAATTGCGGACCTTATTAATGTAAGGGACTTCTTGCAGGTGAAGGACAATCCTTCTGGTGATTTTAAAGGGATGTATCGGCATATCTCAAAAGGATCATGGGATTTTTCAGATCAAGATCATGGATGGCAAGTATCTGATTGCACTGCCGAAGCATTAACGGTACCTAACTTTTCAATGAAATGAGATTTCAACTTGTAATTGTTGAAAAATGGTATGATGATAAGTGCTAGTAAATTGACCTGATATCTTCTTATTTTTGTTTATCTAGTGCTGCCTTCTCTTCTCTACAATGCCTCCTGAATTAGTTGGTGAGGCAATGGATCCAGTGCGACTGTATGACTCGGTGAATGTTATTCTTTCATTACAGGTAGACACTGAAAGATGTGTCCTCAAATCATTAAGTCATTTAATCTGCAGTTGTTTTCTGGCTGTACAATGATTCCAAGGGAAGCCTATCCAATACATGGCTACCTGTGAATTGTGAAATGAATTCATTTTTTCTGAATTTAGTTACTCGTCATTTGGCTCATTTCTAGTAATGATGAGATCTATTTTAAATAAACTGCAGAGCAAGAATGGGGGTTTAGCAGGATGGGAACCTGCAGGGGCCGCAGAGCATTTGGAGGTAACTTCTCTGCCAAGTAAAATAATCGTTTGAGTTTTGAGATTCATAACATAGTAAGTTTATATATCTGCTTCATTTCAAGGTTGTTGAAAACCTTCGACCTCTTCTATAATCTTCCCTGAACCTGAATAAGTAATTTTCTTGGTGGTTGTATTTCTCAGTTGCTCAATCCTACTGAATTTTTCGAGGATGTTGTTATTGAGCATGAGTAAGATTTGTTTCTCTCTCTCCCTTTATTTTATTTTTCCCATTCCTAGTCTCCGTTTTACTGCTTCACACTGATTCAATGTCATTCCAGGTTCAAGCACTAGCTCGGCAATCCAAGCACTTGTTCGTTTTAAGAAGCTATACCCTGAACACCGAACCACGGAGGTTGACAATTTTATTAATAATGGTGTTAAATATATTGAAGATGTACAGAAGCCTGACGGTTCATGGTATATGATATTTCTCTTGTGAGCCCTTGAACTTGCAAGTTCCTTTCTGCTCTATCGATTATGACATGATTAATCGTGCCAACAGGTATGGTAACTGGGGTGTGTGCTTCATATATGCTTCCTGGTTTGCTCTTGGAGGGCTTGCTGCTGTAGGCTTGTCGTACAGAAACTGTGCAGCTGTTCGTAAAGGCGTAGAATTTCTTCTAAGAACACAAAGGTCTGATGGTGGTTGGGGAGAAAGCAACCGTTCTTGTCCTGACAAGGTAATGTAAAAGCAAAAAAGGCCACGTAAAGGTCGGTTATATGAACTTTAGATATGAATCTTGCTCCATTTGGATCTGTTCATTCCAACACTGATATTAACATGATCTTTTCGAGGAGGAAATATAAAAATGAATGTTCACAAGACAACTGTGACTCAGCTTTGTATTTGATCAAACAGGTATATAGAGAGCTTGAAAAAGAACACTCGAATCTTGTACAAACTGCATGGGCATTGATGGGATTGATTCACTCTGGCCAGGTGAATTCCTTGTTACCATTAGTAAAATGCTAAATTTATTCACCATCATAGTAAAAAGTTTCTTGTTCAAGATTTATTTACCAACTTCCTCATTTGGACAGGTTGATAGAGATCCAAGGCCCCTCCACCGCGCAGCAAAACTGTTGATTAATTCTCAGATGGAAGATGGTGACTTCCCACAGCAGGTAATTACTCCACAAATTTATCTGTTTTCAGTATTGGAATGAATTTAAATGAAACGGACATAGATGATTCATATAGTCTGACTCGAACTAGTTTAGAATCTAGTCGTATTTGATTGATATTGATTAATTAATATGAAGAAACAAGCTCTTTCAAACTGGCAAAACAATATTTAAAAGAACAGAGATTGCTAAAACCAGTTTTATCAAAATATTGCTTTTATCTAACTTTATAAATATGTGCAGGAAATAATTGGTGTTTTCTTGAGGAATTGTATGATCCACTATGCAGCATATAGAAATATATTTCCATTGTGGGGATTGGCAGAATACCGCAGAAATGTCTTAGTACCATTAAAACACAACTAAATATAGAGAATGCAATTAGGCCTTCCGCGGAGTCCTTGCATAGCGGGAGCTCAGTGAATCGAGTTGCCCTTTTTTGTTTATTTGTTATGTTAATGTAAGTGATTGAACAATGTCTAAAATCATTATAGTTCTCTCTAGAAAGTGATTTGTACTTCTATTATTCTATATATAGCCACCCTTGATGATTATACTCTAGCAAATGATCACCCAGAGAGTGGTGAGATATGACTATGATCAACCATTAATCAAATGTTTCGGGTTCGAGCCTCGAGAATGGAAAAAATCCTCTTCCTCCATTAATGGGTTCTACATAGGGGATTCACATGAAACCAATGTATACATTACTGAATCTACTAAATATCTATTGATATTTGTTTGTAAACTCAATTATTATTTTTATTTTAGTATTATTTAGTTATATCGTAGTTTCTTATTCTTCCCCGTGTATTACTATTTGTTATTGCATTTATTTTGTTGTCTTATTTTTCTTATAATCTTGTGTCGGATACATTTCTTTTGAATAGGGGTCTAATGGAAATAACCTTCCTACCCCATCCTACCCTTTTCAGGCCCCATTTGTAAGATTACATTGGATATGTTATTGTCGTCGAACTCAACTGTTATTATAGTATTAAGTATTAATTTGAGGTTGTTAAATTCATAAAATTTAAATTCTAAATTCGTCTTTGGTTCATAATTGTTGCAAGTCTTTTTCATTGCGACATAACATGGTATTTAAAAATTGCAACGTGTAATCTTTAGTCAATATATTTGTGTGGTTTCAAGCAAAGGACATATGGGGGAAGCATCTCAAAATATGGGGCAAATAATTAAATACTTTGACTTTGTTTCTCGAAATCTATTAGAATTTGAGAGTCGTGTGATGAAGGACTAATTATTAAGTCCTCACATTAGATTTACTTTTTTATATTTGTGTCTGCCAACAAATTTCTACTATCGATCCATTTCAAATTTCATTTTAACTAAACAAATTTTGTTCAAAAGAAGTATCGCTTTAGTAGTTTCCCCAAATCTATAATTGCTCCAATAAATAATTTATACAAATTTTTGAAAAAAATTCTTAATAGTTATTACTCATCTTGAGGATATAGGCATAAGAAAACCAGAATTAAACTAAAGAGAACTAATACAAGTTCCTCAAGTTACAATTAAAATTGTATTTTTCTTCATCTTTTAAAAAAAAAATAGAAATCAATTATGGGTGTTACATTTAAAGTTAAATATTATTTAAGTAATAAGTATTTTGAGGTTAATGACTTATAACTAATTTTTCTCCTAGAAATTGCACTAATTAAAGTTAGGTATAGCTCCTCACTTGTAATTGTCAAATGTCAATGAGTGATATTAATTAATTAATAATAAGGTACAATTCCTCAATCCTTTGTTTTTTCTTACAAATATCCAAAGTAGAAATTAAAATCATACTCAATATATCGATTTTTAAGTATTTTAATTAGAGCCGTCAATATGGTCTAGACCTGTTGGGCCTTGGCCTAACCCGTGATATGATAGGGGGCGAAGATTTTTGGAGCCTATTTAAGAAAATAGTTTTTTAGCCGACCTGAATAAGTCTGCTGATTAGTGAGGCTTGAGAAATATGGGTAGGGCCGGTCCGTGGGCCAAATAAAAACAAAATAGAGTATTAAAATTAACAAGAGTCCAAACTCAAAATTTATTTAAAGTTTTAAATATTAAAATTTAAATACAAATTATGTTTATAAAATATCAACAGCATAAAAGAAAAATTTCCTAAAATTTCTAGGGAATCACTATGTAGGCCGTCGTAGCCTATGAAATATTGTCATATTTTTTGTGTTTTATTATGATCATTAGAAAACAATTAAGTTACTATTTCTATTTAGCTATTTATACTTTTACTTAAAATCAAACTTAATAAATATTATAAAAATAATTTTATTTGTGGATTTGATTAACAAGTAGTAACACGAATACCATGTAATATTGTCTGGTTTATATTTATGATAATATTTTTAAATTATAATTTGATTAAAAAAATTATAAAAAATATATTTTTTTAAAAAGTCGTTGGCCCCGCACAACCCGTAGCCCAACTCTTGCTTGTATTTTTCATCGACACTTGTCCGATATATCACTCATTCTGCTTCAAAAATAAGAAGTATTCTTGTGTATTTATAATTTTTGTAAGAATTATTAATTGATTGAAAACTTTTAATTATTATTTTTACAGCTACATTTATTTATACATATCCTAAAAAAGTGGATTGTACTAAACCTAGGATCACATGGCCTAATTTATTTGGAGGTTATTGACTTATAACTGATTTGTATTCAACATTGCACTTAGTAAAGTTAGGTAGCTCCACACTTGTAATTTGTGGTCATATATTGACTTTCAAAGTGTCATAATTTTAATGATAAAAGGATTAGTATCGGTAAAATGAGTCCATATTAACTTGTTTAATTTTCTCATATTTTAATAGATTGATTGGGTGAGTGATGTTTTAAATGGGTAAAATAAGAATTACTATTCATATTCAACTCGCGTAGTAATATAAATATTTATGGATGAAATACGAGTTAGCCTAAATTATTCTCGCTCACTCGGATGCTTAATTGGTATAGGGTTCAAGTATCTAGGATACTGAAACTAATTGTAATAACTATTTCCTTCGTCTCAAATTATCTATTGTATTTATGTTTTACACGTTCCTTAAGAAATATTAATTTTGATTTTTTTTTTTGCATATTTTATCTTTATTATGTCTTGCGATATATTTTAGCTATTTCAAAAACAATTGCTATTAAGGATAAAAGGAAAAAAAACACAATTAATTTTATCTTAAATAATAAATTATTTTAAATAAATATGACAAATAATTTGAGACGATACTAATCATCAAAAGTTGATAGCAAAATTGTCTAATATACCGTAAGAACCTAAGTTGTCTATATATATGTGAAGTTAAATTCTGAAACCCAGTTGAAACCGTTCATATATAATATAGTCATAATTAAAAAATAATAATTTTATGAGACACTTAAAAATTATAAAAAGAACAAATTAAATAATAAAAATTTAGTAAAAATTGAACAAACTCGATTATAATCCACATTTTAGCCTATTTTAATTCAAATAATTTTTGGATGAATCAATAACATGCATATTTTGATCTGTTTAAATTCAACCAAATTAGCTGATTTGATTATTTGGTTTAATTTACTTGAGATGACTATTATTTTGTCTTTTTGTTCTTATATGCCAAAATTTTGTTTTATCTAAAAGAAAAAAAATTCCAATGCGTCCAATAAATGGAATTTAGACCTTGTACCAAAAAAAAAAAAGAATAAGTAATTATCAATAATGTTTATTATAGAAATTTACTTGTAATTATTCGATAAAGTGATCTAATTAAGTTAATATATTTTACTCATCGATGCGTAGAAATTTTTTATATGATTTTTCTAATCTTATAAGAGATTATATGAAGTATATTACTTTAGTTTTTGTAATCTTATAATTAAGACAGTATATGAAATGTAATATAAATATGAAAAGTGATCGTCTTTTTTTTTTATTGGTTTAATTATAGTGTAGATTTTATGCCTTTTTAAATGACAAAAAAATAAATAATACAATTGTTTTGTTATTGACAAGGAAATTCGTAGCCATTGTGACACGCTCGACTAGGAAAGCATGTAGGAATTTTCGAACTCGAGATTCTTTATTTGAGAGATCACTTGTTCAACCAACTCGATCATTTTTGTAGGTTATACATTTTTATATATTGATACTGAATCTTATTAATTTTTTTAAAGTTCACTTATTTCACGCAGATAAGATACGTATGTTTACATACGTAAGAATTCATCATAGAAGCTACATATAACCGTACAAGCTCTGCAAAATCAAATACTCCACTTTTATCATAAATTTAAATTTTTGAATCTGTTATACCAAACAAATAAATGCAAAACACGTGTATTTCTTGGAGTTATAGTTAAGTAATATGCCTTTTCACATCAATTTTTAACTGCAAATATTTGTAATATTTATTTTTTAAGTGTATTTATGTAAAGTAGAAACAAAACAAAATGAAGAATTCTGCAAGAAAAGGAATACTAAAATAAAATAAAATAAAGAAAAAGCCAGTAGATGGTATATATCTTTATCATCATCATAATGACGAAAAAAAAAAACTAGTAATTTGTATTATAAATAGTTGCATAAAATCACTAATTTTTTTCCACACAAACATAATTTCTTGTCTTTGCTTCTACCAAACTTAATAATCCTATTTTTTTTAATTTTATTTTGTTATTGCTTTATACCCAAATTCCTCCAATATAAAGACTATAGTGAGTCTTTAACATAAAAAATAAAATAAAATAAATTTATTGTTCATTCCCTTTATACCTTACACTCTTTCAGCAGAAACTCCTCTCATTATTTAAGTGGAATTTTCACTCATTTTATTTCCATATCCAAGAACTCTACATATAATCCTAGTAAGTATATATACAATTTTCCCTTCTTCCTCACTTTTTTTTTTTCTTCGATCGAGAGTCTTTTGGAAACAACTTTTCTACCCTATAAAGATATATAGGATACGTAAGGGCGACATATATTTCAAATTTCAGACTTTTTTTGCGAAATTACACTCAATCATTTTCCAAACATTATACATACAACTTACGAGGTTAGTTTTTTGTTATATATATAAAAGATATTTTGACATATTTTTAATTATTATTTTTTTAAATGCTAAAAGGTAGAAGAAGAAATTAAGGATGTGGAAATTGAAGATTGCTGAAGGGCAAAATGGGCCATATTTGTACAGCACAAATAACTATGTTGGACGACAAACGTGGGAGTTCGATCCAAATGCTGGAACGATAGAAGAACGGGCTAAGATAGAAGAGGCCCGTCAACAATTTTGGAATAATCGTTATAAAGTCAAGCCTAGTAGTGATCTTCTTTGGCGAATCCAGGTTTATAACCGTATCTTTTTTTAAAGATTAAAATAGTAAAATTAGTCCACGAATATATATATATATTGATTCATTTCGATCTTTAAGGAAGAGATTACGATCCCAAGTTCTCTTATCCGATTCAGAAAGTCTTTTGCGGACAACTCGTTGAAGGTGAAAAAGACCCTTACTCCGTTCTACACAGTGTATTATTACGGATCCTACCAAGCAAAATCTACCTACACAAGAGAATTAAATTGATGACATGACACGTTTTTCATATTCTATATATTTCTGTCCCAAATTAAAAATGGGTGGGTGGGTGGGGGTGGGGTATATGAAAAAGATGTCCAATTAAGACTTGAAAGACAAAAATAAAATTAAAGTCTATTAGAGGAAAACCCTAATATACTTTGTTGATTAGTAACAATAATAAATAATATAGTTGTAATTCCTCCCTCCTTAATTATTTATATTGAGTTCAAGCTGAAACTGAGCCATCCCTTGGTTTGGAGGATGGTCATCCACACGGATGACCCGAGATCGATCCTCCTCAATGTCTTTTAAATTGAGCCTGTCGCATAGGGTTTGCCTAGTGCAGTTTATACTCCTTGTGTGGTTTGTAGGCTATTACACAGTAGGGGGTTTACCTCGTGCGCACAAAATGCTCACCCGAAAGGCAGAGGCTATGATGGAGGTTGGAGCAGCTGCGGATTATACTGGAGTTCCAAAAAAAAAAACGAACTTTATAACACACGAATCTAAATTTAATAGAGCCATTGGAAAAAAAAGAAAGTTCTAATGTTCGATATCATCGAATGTTTGACTTCAAGTAGTGATTATTATTTAATAAAACTAAATTGAGTTGGTAAAGTCAACATGTTGTTATCATCCATTATAATATAGAAAGAAAGAACGGTCAAAGCTACGTTGAAATACTCTATACAATATATTCAAATTAAAATCTGATCGCATTGCAGAGTAAAACGCTCCCTAAAAAATAATTTCATACTAAAAATTCGAACACCACATGTTCATATCATTTGATCATTCGAGTACTTACAAATGATAATTCATAATAAGTGAAATTAGTAACCTGAAAAAATTAATCTTTTTTAGCAAATTAAATTTCACTAACAATTTTTTTTTTAACAGTTTCTTGGAGAGAAAAATTTCAAACAAGTAATTCCAGCAGTAAAAGTTGAAGAAGGTGAAGAAATTAGCCATGAAGTTGCTACAATTGCATTGCATAGAGCAGTTAAGTTCTTCTCAGCTTTACAGGCTACTGATGGTCATTGGCCTGCTGAAAATGCTGGTCCTTTGTTTTTTCTTCCACCTTTGGTAAGTTTTTTTTTTATATTTACGCGATCAGATCACATATAAGATAATTATAAATAAATTTGTATGTAGCGGTGTTGACATTTAAATTTGACGATTCAATTTGGTGTCAATTGACAACTAAACGCCTTTTAACTCATTTCCATTGTGTCTCTAGTGCACATCTGGTGATGCAGACATGACACATAAATTTTGAAGGTGTCTAGATGATTATTTTGTAAGTTAGGAGTGTTTAACTGATACGATGGAGATGATGAGTTGAGGTATCTAGACTACAATACTGAAAGTTGGAGTGTTTTGTTGTCACTTGAGGGTCGAGTTAAAGTGTTCATTTATGTATTAATCCCTAAGAAGTATAAGTTTTTTTTAGCATTGAATACATTGTACAAATGTACTTTTAAGATTTGTTTAGATCTAATATTTGTCAGATTTTTTTTGAGTTTTGGCATAAAAATCTATATTTTGTGTCGAAATATTGAGTTCAGATGAATTTGTTGTGAAACATTGGATCCACCCTTGATAGTAACTATCATAAGTTAATGTATTTTACTTTCCTTTTCTTTGCAAAATCGGAACTTGGATATGCTAAAGCTAATTTTTACCTTGAAATTCAGGTTATGTGTATGTATATCACTGGGCATCTTAATACTGTATTCCCAGCTGAACATCGAAAGGAAATTCTTCGGTATATATACTGTCATCAGGTATACGACGTAATGTCACAATGAGTATACTGTTCTATCAAAATTTACTTTGTTGATTTCTAAAGAATTTAACTTATATACAATGGCGATGTGTATGAGTTCAATTTTTTAGCATCTTTATGTTACTAATTTAAGATTACTATAGATAGTGTACGATGTCATGAGTGTATAGAACTTAAACTCATTTCTGAATTGCTGACGTTGTTTCAGAACGAAGATGGTGGATGGGGTTTGCACATTGAAGGTCACAGTACTATGTTCTGTACAGCTCTGAGTTACATATGCATGAGGATCCTTGGAGAAGGACCAGATGGCGGTGTAAATAATGCGTGTGCTAGAGCAAGGAAATGGATTCTTGATCATGGTAGTGTCACCGCAATTCCTTCTTGGGGAAAAACATGGCTCTCGGTATGACTATGATTTAACTTATATACAATGATTGCGTACAAAGTCTATAACAGATAGTGGATGGTTACGTATTTCACGTTAAACTAAGTGAATTATATCATTCCCCCTTGTCAAGTAACCGTCTAGTGTCATGTATGTTTTCTTACTATGTTTGCTCAGTCTCTTCAAAAATGTCGTCGTGTGTGTGTTGGATCCTTCAAAAGTAGTGCAGTTTTGGGGGATCTGGCATGGACGTGGCAACATTTTTGGAGGGTTCGAGCAACGTTGTCTTCTTGTGCTAAGAAATTTCCCCTTCTTTCAATCAGATTCTTGGAGTTTTTGAATGGATAGGAACCAATCCAATGCCACCTGAGTTTTGGATTCTTCCATCTTTTCTTCCCGTGCATCCAGGTTGGTTAATATTTTTTTTCAGGATTTGCTATGCAGCATTTCGATCTAACTCGTATTTTGACACTTAACTTAAATGCAGCAAAAATGTGGTGTTACTGTCGAATGGTCTACATGCCGATGTCTTACCTCTATGGGAAGAGATTTGTTGGTCCAATCACGCCTCTCATTTTGCAACTGAGGGAAGAGTTATATGATCAACCATACAATGAAATTAACTGGAAAAAAGTGCGCCATGTATGTGCAAAGGTATGACTATCAAAGGTCGTTTGATTACCGACATAAAGTTTGGTAGTATTTATCCCTGTATAACTTTGTTTACGAACCAAACGAGTCCTCAGTGTTGAAGTTAGTGTCTACATCATACCATCTTCTACAAATGCTCAAACACAAACTTGTTGCTGCAGGAGGATCTCTATTACCCTCATCCATTGGTTCAAGATTTGATGTGGGACAGTCTCTACATATGTACCGAGCCTCTATTGACCCGTTGGCCTTTCAACAAGCTGAGAAACAAAGCTCTTGAAGTTACCATGCAACACATACACTATGAAGACGAGAATAGTCGATACATCACCATTGGATGTGTCGAAAAAGTATGGCACCTAAATCATTTTGAACAGATTACAGAATTACCTGCATTTTGTTAATGACTTCTATTGTTAAGACACTGATGAAACACTTGGGTGGTGTAGGTATTGTGCATGCTTGCTTGTTGGGTCGAGGATCCTAACGGTGATTATTTCAAAAAACATCTTGCAAGGATCCCTGATTATTTATGGGTAGCTGAAGATGGAATGAAAATGCAGGTCTGTAAATCTGAATTATACTATTTGACAAACCAGAATAAGTAAGAATAGGATCTGTTTTTACTGAATAGGCGAGTATTTGTCGTTGAATTTCAGAGTTTTGGTAGTCAAGAATGGGATACTGGTTTTGCTATTCAAGCACTATTGGCCAGTGAGATGAATGATGAGATAGCAGATACTCTTAGGAAAGGACATGACTTTATAAAACAATCTCAGGTTTGGATATTTAAGTAACGAGAACTTTGTTCTAATGGTTTCGTTTCAACTATGTCTTACACTGTGAGAGTCTTCTCGTAGGTGACGGACAATCCTTCTGGTGATTTCAAAGGGATGTATCGACATATCTCAAAAGGATCATGGACTTTTTCAGATCAAGATCATGGATGGCAAGTCTCTGATTGCACTGCTGAAGCATTAAAGGTATCTCAAAGTTCAATTTCTTGTAACTTGCTGACAAATGGTAAGATGATTGCTGGAAAGTTTGCCTAATTTTTCCTTAACTTTTGTTTTTCTAGTGCTGCCTTCTGTTCTCTACAATGCCTCGAGAATTAGTCGGTGAGGCAATGGAACCAGGGCGACTGTATGACTCGGTGAATGTTATTCTTTCATTACAGGTAAACACTGAAAGATGTGTCCTCAAATCATTAATCATTTAGTCTGAAGTTGTTTTCTGCTTTTACAAAAATTTCAAGAGAAAACTATATCTTAAAGTTATAATAAGATCCATTTTAAATAAAATCGCAGAGCAAAAATGGCGGTTTAGCAGCATGGGAGCCTGCAGGAGCCTCTGAGTATTTAGAGGTAACATTTTCCGCCACATAAAATAGTCGTTTGATTTTGAGATTCACGATATTGGAATCTCTATCTCTGCACTTCAATTCAAGGTTATTAATTTTGTTCTACATTGGCAGCCTTCTACATTTTTCCACAACATAAACAATAAGTTTCTTGTTCTGTTTTATCATTGACAGTTGCTCAATCCTACTGAATTTTTCGCAGACATTGTCATTGAGCATGAGTAAGATAACTTTAGTTCCTCTCTCTTTCCCTTTTCCTGTTAGTCTCCATTTTACAGCTTGACACTGATTAAATGTCAATCCAGGTACGTCGAATGCACTGCCTCATCAATTCAAGCACTTGTTCTGTTTAAGAAGCTGTACCCCGGACACAGAACCAAGGAGATTAACATATTCATTAATAATGCTGTTAAATATCTTGAAGATGTACAAATGCCTGATGGTTCATGGTATATTGTATTTCTTTTACGAGCTCTTGAACTTACAACATATAGTTCGATAACATATGACACGAGTAATCATGTTAACAGGTATGGTAACTGGGGTGTTTGCTTCACATATGGTTCCTGGTTTGCTCTTGGAGGGCTTGCTGCAGCAGGCAGGTCCTACAACAACTGTGCAGCTGTTCGTAAAGGCGTTGAATTTCTGCTAAGAACACAAAGATTCGATGGTGGTTGGGGCGAAAGCTACCGTTCTTGCCCAGACAAGGTAAAGTAAAAGTAAAAGTCCTTCCTCAGGACTTCTCTGTCAGCACATTTAAGTTATCTGCATCTAAAGTCTGATGCATTATTTTTAAATTCCACACCCCTTTCCCCGTTAAAGAACGACAACAACAATAACTATGTCTCGATCTTTACATAGTTAGGGTCGGCTATCTGAGGTAAGATGCATCCTGCTTCATTTCAAATCATTTCATTCCAATATGCAATAAATATATATAAAAAAAAATGCTAACACTGAAGGTTCTCAATACGAAGATAGACAATTTAACTTGGACTCAACTGGCAACCGAACACTCCAATTTTGAGTATGCACATCTAGACACCTCAACTCGTCTCCACTATATCAGTGGACCATGCCAACTTAGAAAATGATCACCTAGACACCTACATTACAAAATTTCTAGTTAGATTAGTACTGTCGAAAAGCCACTGTGACTGAGTTTTGTTTTTGATCAAAACAGGTATATAGAGAACTCGAAACAAACGACTCAAATCTTGTACAAACTGCATGGGCATTGATGGGATTGATTCACTCTGGCCAGGTGAATTCCTTGTTACTAGTAGTAAAATGCTAAATTTATTCACCATCATAGTAAAAAAATTCTTGTTCAAGATTTCTTTACCAACTTTTTCATTTGGACAGGCTGATAGAGATCCGAGACCCCTCCACCGCGCAGCAAAGTTGTTGATCAATTCTCAGATGGAAGATGGTGACTTCCCACAGCAGGTAATCACTCTGTAAATTACAAGCTAAACAAAGGATTGAAATGGACGGGATTTAAACAAAACGGATAGAAGATTCATATAGTCGATACAAACTAGTTTAAGATTGAGTTGTATTTGATTGATATTGATTGTTAAAGCGAAAAAGCTCTTTCAAACTACCAAAAACTATATGTAAACAAAATAGACATTACTCTCCTCGTCCCATTTTATATGACACTCTTTCACTGGACACAAGCTTAAGAAAGTAAGAAATACTTTTAAAACTTGTTGTCTAAAAACAAGCTACAAATATTTGTGTTTCTTTAAATCATCTCATTAATAACGAAAAAATTTAGAAAATTTAAGCTAAATTGTTTCTAAATATAGAAATGAATCATTCTTTTTGGAACAGACTGAAAAGGAAAATACATCACATAAATTAGGAAGGATGGAATATGAAGTCAGTTTTATCATGGTCTAATGTGATGTGTGAATTAGGCATACGTCACAAAACTCTATTATAGACAAAACCATGCCCCACTGGCTCTCGAGAATTTCTCGGTTATAAAAAAAAATAGTCTTATTATCAAAAGATTTGATATTATCTGACTTTTTTTTAATACATATATGTGCAGGAAATTACTGGAGTTTTTATGAAGAATTGCATGTTGCATTATGCAGCATACAGAAATATATATCCATTATGGGGTTTGACAGAATACCGCAAAAATGTCCTATTACCATTAGAAAACAACTAAATATACACAATTTTTCTATATAAAATGCAATATGGTCCTTTTTTCTGTGTTAATGTGAGTGATGTAACAAAAGTAAAAAAACTATAGCCTAAGTTGTTTTTATTATTTTGTATACATAATTTGTGAATAAAGAAAGTTACATAAAAAAAATTTGGTCTTGTTTCATTCCCCCTCCCTCTTTTACTTCAAATTTTATCGTCAAAGGGTATGGTGGAATGATAAAGGTTCAATGGGAGAAATTCAAGATTTTATCTTCTTGCATATCAATCGATTTTGTAGTTTCTGTGAACTAATTACCTTAGAATGGTGCTCTCTTATTACAAAACAAACTCTACCTGATCGAGAAAACAAGAATATCTAATGGTTAGAAAATAGTATTACACATATTTTCACAACAGTCTTGTCCACAAACAAATCAATGTTCGACAACAGAAAATCATCTTTAAGAACATGCTTTATTGAGATTTCAAATATAGTAATCTAAACATAACATATTTCCTATGTAAACGAATCATCGTATATTTTAAATTAATTGAAGATTAAATGTACTTAGATAAAAACATAATAATGAATAAAATATGATTATATTATTTGATTTGATGATATTATAAATGTACCTTTTCTTCATTTTTGGTTTCCTATGGATGTTTTGGGTCGACTAATCTAAATCTATGAGGTTAAGTAAAGCGCTTTTTACCAAAAGTCATTATATATTCAGTACTCGAACCTATGATATTAAGAATAAAAAGAGTATTTACTACTCCACCCCGTCAATATATGTACCTTAAAAGGTGCCCTGGTTCTAGGATCATTTTCTTCACTTCTGAATTCATTTTGCACATTTCATTGTCATATATGGAGATTTTCATCAATGGAGGAAAACAGTAATAATCAAAACCTTCCTCATCTCCCGTTCGATATTATAATCAAAATCATCAACAGATTACCAGTTAGATCTCTCTTCAGGTTCCATTGCGTTTGCAAATCATGGCGTTCTGTATTACTATTATCCACACGCGAAATATCCATTTATGTAAACAAAATCTCTAATAAAAAATACACATTGATGAGGAACACTGATGCCTCGTCCCTTCGGGATGTGGTGATTTGGAGATTTAAGATTCCATTTGAATTGAAATCCTTAGATTTCATGTTATTGAGCCCTGTTAAAGGAATACTCTGTATTTGTGGACCTTTTAAGTCATTTGTTTCTTATGTGTATTTATGGAACCCTTTAACTAATGAATACAAAGCTTTGCCTAAGCCAATTGTTCATTTACCATATCTTGTTGTTAACTTTGGCTTTGGATTTGTTCCTAAAACCAATGATTACAAAGTAGTGAGGGTACTTCAACATGAGTGGAAACTCGATTTGCAAATTGAAATTTACTCTTTGAATCGCGATTCTTGGAGAAGGGTTAGTGATTCGTGCTCGTGTAATGAAATCACTGAAAAAGAGAGGGATGTTAGTGTCAATCGTCATGTTAGACCTCTTACTATTGATTTGGAGAAGGAAGTGATTGTTGACGCGAATTGTTGGTATGTATATGACATTCCTTATTGATTTCAGCAATGGCGAAGTTAGAATTTTTTCAAAAATTAAATGAGTTAATGGTCAGAAGCACATCTGAACCACTTGTTTTCACGAGTTTCACACCCCAACTATCAGGTGTTCCCTTTTACTACCTGAACTATAGTTGAGTTAGGAAAAGGGAACAACTAATAGTTGAGCAAAAAAATGACAGTTCAGGTATGTTTTTGACCATTATCTCAAAATAAAAGTGAACACATGAAAACGTCGAGTGACATTCAATATCTACTATACAGAATAACATAATTTTGACCGTGTATATATATAGTGTAATTTTCTGACAAACCTTACTCTCTCTAGCTCCGCCACTGTATTCCAGGATTCAGTTTATCGACTTGAAAAACGAGTAGATGATCGAAATGACTTTTTTTTTTTTTTATCTATTGTGAAACAATTACTTGGAGCAATGAAATGAATGTTATATGGTTAACATTTCCTGAAGATGATCTAGTTCTATGTGAAAGATCAGAATATGGATATTCTCCAAAAGGATTTGCTTTTACTGGGAGCCTTTTTCCACCAACCTGACGTCACGACGATCTTGGCTGATAGGCGGGAATCCTTTTGAATCTTGTTCGTATTTTGGATTTAAGTTATATACACTGATTGCATGAAAAAACTTTTACATTGTCGGTTCATAGAACTTAAGTTCTTTGCAATTTAGCTTTTGTTCCCCAAATGTTTCTGGAGCTGTGTTGTCAAAGGCTCATTAAGCACAACGTTTGTCTGAACATTTCGTGACTGTTATAGTGAGGTGTTGACGTGTTGTGTTATATATACTGACATTTGACGTTTAAATCTCATTTAGCTGTTATAAACAGAAGTACCCAAAAAAGTTAGTTAAATGATTTTGTGTACCAAGAAAAATCCATATAATCTACATTTTCACTTTTATAAGTTACATTCAATTCTTGTAGTTGACCTAAAGTATTTGTCTGAGACTGAGGCATAGTTATTTTTGTCGTTGTTCTTGTTCTAGTAACTGGCGGTAGATTGCTTAAGCATGTTCATAAGTTTTGTACATAATAATTTTCATGTATTCTCTGTTGTATTTATGTCATGAGAAATGTGTGTTTGTTATGAACTTTCCTTGATGGCCGGTGATATGAACGACTACAAATCAATCTCAAACAAGTTGGGGTCGAAACTCTCCACAATACCTCGATGAAAGTTTATGTACCTTTCGTGAAGTCTGTTGATAAACTTGCAACTTGATCGCGATTTTTGTTAATAAGATCGCGATCTAGCAACTGTTGTTCCACGAACTCTTGATTCTTATGATATATATTTGTATTATTACTTCATATACTAGAAATAATATTTAGTTCTAAAACTAAGCTAATTATAACATATATTTTCTGTATAAAAGAGAATAAAGAATAATTTTTAATTAATCTAAGATTAATTTTTTTTGTTTAGATAAAAATTACGAGGACCATCAAGATGAAATTATTGATTTGATTATAAAATATATAGAATGAATAGGTAAAACAAACTCCTAAACTATCTATCATTTTTCAAGTTTTATAACTGAACTATCGAGTGTTCACATAACGCTCGTAAAATTTCTCCAAAATAGTTCCAAGTACATGTGGAATAAAGTTTGAATAAATATGTCGAAATTCCGGTAAATTATCCTTATTTGCAAGTTCCATATCCAAACTATTAGGAGAACCCTGAATTCATTGTGTCATATAGACTTATTTTTTAAGAGTTTTTTTCATCTAGCTCGCACTCGTCTCTCAACAAGTTATACTAAATATTTTGTCACATATTAACATGCTTTTTTGGCATAATATATAAATATATCTTTTAATTTGATTTCAGTTGACAACTATGTCTTTCAACTTTAAATGTGTACAAAAAGAAACTTAAACTTGTACAAAGAGCATAAAATTGTCATATAGGACGTCATGTATGACGAATTTGTCTATTTATTCAGTTTTATACAAATTTTAGCACATACTTGTACTGACCCAAAGTTAAATGTCATAATTGCCAACGGAAGCCAAGTTAACAGTCCTATGTTTATTTATTTTTAATAGCGAGTTATAATCCGAGTAACAAAAATATCTAATAGTTTAGGTATTAAACACGCAAAATGGTGATAGTTTTAAAAGAGTTATTAAACTATATCCACTCAAATGCTTCTAAAATCACAAAATTTTGGTCATGGAAAATTATTTACTAAACTTTTTTATTCTTATGGTTCCTGCTATACTATCATCAACAATGGAGAAAAAAACTAAAATTCCGCCATTGATGAATGCTGTGAAAGACGAAAACACTGCAATTACTCCTTCCTCATCGTCTTCGTCGCATCAAAGGGAAACAAACCTCATTGATCTGACATTAGACATTCAAATCAATATCCTCACCCGATTATCAATGAAATCCCTCTTTCAATTCCGATCCGTCTGCAAATCGTGGCGTACTCTGTTATCAACACGTGAAATCGCCGTTCATTTGGATCTAATTTCCGATAAGATATACACATTGACGACAAATGATGACAATTGGTGGTCTCGCGACAGCGGGATTCGTAGATTTAAAATTCCGATCGAATTGCAATCCCTAGAATTCATGCTATTGGAGCCTGTTAATGGAATTATCTGTATTATTGGGCCTGTATCTTCTCATGTTACTTTTGCTTACTTATGGAATCCTTTAACGAATGAATTCAAACATTTGCCTAAACCAAATGTTCAAATGGGATATGTTGCTGTTGGTTTTGGGTTCGGATTTGTTCCGAAAAGCGATGATTACAAAGTAGTGAGGGTAATTCAACATGAGAGGAAATTCGATTCGCATGTTGAGGTTTACTCGTTGAATCGAGATTCATGGAGGAGAGTTAAGGATGATTCGTGTAGTGAAATCACTAAAAATGAGAGATCTACGAGTAATGTCTGGATGAATAGAATTCTCAATGGTGTTGTAACTGTTGATCTGGAGAATGAAGTGATTACTGAGGAGGAACGTATGTACTTTGATCATAAAAATCACGAGGCGGATCATAGGTACGTCTCTCATTATACGACGAACCCTGAGGTAGATTCACGATTTAAATTCTACGAGTTCAATCTTTTAAGATTCTCAGTATTGAATACATTATATTTTTAATATTATGGGTTCGTTCATGTCTATTATTCATTGCAACTTTAGTAAATTGTTACACATAAGTTTATGTTTTGCATCGAACGTTATGGGGGTCCAATTGAACACCGTACCTATAATGGTACATCCTCCCTGTATGAATCCCCTTTGTCGGAAATTACACTCCATATACAAGTTTAATGATAAAACACACACTTAAGCTATCACCTTTTCGCTAGTTTCATATCTCAATTATCACTCTCTTTGTAATAAAACACACATCGATGTTGAGTTGGACTACACACGCCTGTTGTCGGTTGAAGACAAATATTTGACCAACTCAGCATTGAGGTGTGTTTTAATATAAAGGGAGTTGTAGTTTAGGTAAGTAAAGAGAACAATGGAGAGTTGGGGTATGAAACTCGCATAAAATGACAGTTTTAGTGTGTTTTTGACCATTAACTCTTATTTTTTGTGTCAATATAGTAGATATTGAATCCCCTTTGCTTCTTCGTGTGTTTTACTTTGTTATATTTTGAATCTCCTTAATGACCATTTTGGTTCCTCCATGGTTGTATAAGAACATTCCTTATCGCTTCTGGGATTCAGTTTATTGACTTGAAAAACGACTAAATGACCGTTATCCTTTATTTTATCTAACAGAAGGAAGCATTGTAGAACAAACACTTGGAGAGATGACAGAGATGCTATATTGTTGACGCTTCCTGTAGACGAACTGGTTTTATTCAAGAGATCACGTAGCAAGAATTATAGCTACAGATCATCAATGAAATTCGATTTTTCTGGGAGCCTTGTTTCACTCAGCAGAAATCATGACGATCTTGGCTTATAGGTTGGAATCCTTTTGAATCTTCTTGGTACTTTGGATTTAAGTTATATGCACTGACTACGTGAAAATATTTTACACTGTCAATTCATAGTACTTACATACGCTTTGCGTTTTGCTTTTGTTCCCAAATGTGTCTGGTGCATGGTGAAATCGCGGCATATTAGGCCTTTGAAGAGCAAATTTTTTGATACTGAGTAAGAAGCTTTTAGTCGCGTTTTTTCTGTTTTGCAGATGTAGCTAATGATCAAGAACAATAATGAGTGGCGCTGCGCCAATAAGTATCATTGGGTTTCCTTTTGTAGTCTCAACTATTAAGTGTGAATTGAGGCTTTTTAGATAATAACAGAGAAGCTTTTAGCACTTCTTGATGATCTTTTGATGGTTGTACATACTTTAGTTAGTTAAATGGAGAGTCGAAATTCAAATCTATGTGATCGACATTTTCACTTTGATAATTTACATGTTTGTTCTTGTAGCTGACACCAACTTGTTTGGGACTGAGGCGTCGTGGTTGTTGTTGTTGTTCTTGCTTAAAGCCTGTTCTTAAGTTTTGTATGTTGTATTTACTTGAGAAGTGTGTGTTTGTTAAGAACTTCATAAGACTATTGGAGATAATATAATTGAGTCCCAAGACTTTGATGGAACGTGGTACTTCATTGACGATGATATATATAATGGCTACTACAGCTCAATCATGTCTCATACCTTACAATGAATCATAACATTCAAATCGAAAAAATAGGCCTCACCAGAAACAACAATTTAAGAGCCTGTTTGGATAATTATATCCATTACATTAGTATGTTTCAAACTAAAAAGAAACGAGGCAATCAATGGGGAGGTAGAAGTTTGGTTACATGTTTGGTTGAATTCAGTAATTTTTGTTTAAATAATGTATATGTTTTATAAAAGGAAAATTACATAATTAGACATATTTAACTACCATATATACATATTTTACCTATAGTTTAAAAATATTACTCATAATACCATTTTTTTATAATTATATCGTATATTATAAAAAATTATATCAAATACACAAATCTCTTAAATATGGTATTGAATAATTATCTTAAAATGTAAATTCCTTAATTAAAGAGACATTAACAATTCAACCCCCCTGAATCTCCTCTGCCAACAATAACTCTCCCCCACCTCCAACGTCCTCCACCATATTTTCTCTCTTCCTTCATCCTCTCAGCTCATAATTTCTTCGGAATATCTATCAAAAACGATTTTTATTTCATTAGCAAATATCCCTCAACACCACCCCCAATTTCCTCCGCCAACAGTATCTCCCTCCCACCCCACGTTAAAATTGCACATCTCTCTCTAAAATTAAACAGGAAAATAAAATGGGTTGGTAGTGAAAATGGAGGAAAGAAAGAAAGAAGACAAATTATAAGTAGTATGGTTTGCAGCAGGAGTGGCTGCTTTAACCTTTTCATACGAAAAAGTGTATGAAAAGGTTTTGTAATGAAATTGTAGGTCGTATGTTTCATTCAGTTTATCTAAGATGATTCTGTCATGTATCTAGTCAAAATATTTTATGTATTTTGTTTATTTATTAAATGTATATGTATTTTCTATTAAATATATATATGAGTTGTTTTCTGTCATGTATCTGAGCATGTTATTCTATGTATATAAGATTAGTCTGTCGTGATCTAGTGTGTTTTCTTTTATGTATCTGAGACGGTTCTGTCATGTATCTGGTCATACTTCAACAGAATTGTTGTAGATTACATTTTTATGAAATTACGACAATCACAAATTTATTGGATACATACTTGGATATATAAACAAATTTCAAATATACATAAACAAATTTCAAATACATGTATCTGCTATATGCTACATGTAATTGGTACATAATTAATACATCTAAGTCACTAAGTATGTATTAGATACACGTATATAGCAGATACACTTAATGAAATGTATCTAAGGAAATTAGATGCATGAATCAGATACATACTTCAAATACATTAGTAAAATACATGTATCCCGATTCAGTTAATTAATGATTTTGATTTATATAAGATTTTGCAAATCAAGGTCTGTATTTAGTTCAAAAACAACAATATACGTTTATCAGATTATTCAACAAAGTAACAACCAACTAGAGTGCGAGAAACATGTTCTCTAAACATGAAAATTGAAAATAAAAAATCTCGAAATTCCAAGAAACAAATTCAAATTTTTGAAAATAATTTTTTTTTCACTTTTTTGTTTCTAAAAAATAAATGGAAGAAATTAAAATATTTTTGAATTTTTAGAAGTTGCTGGACAAGATATATTTAAAATCTATTAAAGGAGTGATTTTCTCCTTAAATTAAGCATTTTAGTTGGAGTCCTTAATTAAACATGTATCCTGCTTTGTCAATTCCTCGGATACATGTATCCATCGAATTAAGATACATGTATCCAACCAACGAAATGTGGTAGAGAAAGTAATATTCGAAACTACCATGAATACTTGTAATTAGAACCTAAACTAGTGTGATTTATGTTGTTTACCCTTTTATAAATCGTTATATATACATTAAACTTAGAATTCAATTATTATCATTTAAAGCATCCAAACATGTACTCTAGTGATCAACAAAGTGAGTTGAACACTATGACTTCTCAGGTTCAAGTCTCACTGGGCAAAGTTACCTTATATCTGTTGTTGGTGGGAGGTGCATGGTATTAAGTTTAATTTAGGTGAGCGCAAGTTGGCCTGAAAAAAAAAGTATTATCACTTAAAGTCGTAAGTTTAATCTAGATGCGCGCAAGCTATCCTGGACAAAAAAGATTTATTATCACTTAAAGGTATAATTTTAATTTAGATGCGCACAAATTGACTTGGACAAGAAAAAAATTATTATCACTTAAAGGTATAATTTTAATTTAGATGCGCACAAATTGACTTGGACAAGAAAAAATTTATTATAACTTAAAGTCGTAATTTATAAGATTCGAAACCAATAAAAGAATTAAAATTCTGATTCCGTCTCAACGACAAATGGTGTTTCTATTAAGGAGGAGGAGAAAAGTGGGGTGTGGGGTAGGGATTGTTTTCTGAGGTGTCTTTTCCATATTTTCTTCTTTGCTGACATGTTTTTATTTTATTGGTCTGATTTGTCATCAATGAAGCAAATGATGTCACACTAGTCACTAGGTAATAACCAAAATTGAGGGGTCAAAATGAAAATTGGAGTAAACTTTATGGGTCGTTTATGCATTTGGCTAATAATGTATTTATTTTCGTTTTCCACTCAACTTGAGTAATTCAAATTCGCATTACATAAGACTCATTAAATTAAAAAGCACTTACCATAACGTTTCATCATTTCAATCTAAATTTATTTCGAATTCTGTACACCATTCTTTTTTTCCTTTTATTCGATCATATCTTGAACTAATCTTTCAATTATTTTAAAAAAATAAGTTTTCCAATTAATTTATATATTTTTAATTAAATAAATAAAATAAAATGCACGTCCAAATACAACTTAAACTTCGTTTTTCAATTTTATTTTTCCGAATAAATCACTCACTAATTTGGGAAAGATTTCAAAAAAAGCCCCATTACTTACTAAAATTCAAAACTCGGCCCAAAAGTTTCACCATATAGATCGAAAAGCCCTTTCACTTTTGTGCCCTCAAAATTTCTTGATTTCAGACCAAAAGGAGAAACAGAGAAGAAAACAGAGAGACGCAAAAATGGGATGGATCGGAGAGCAAATCGATTCGATAAAGTCAATTCAGTTCAGACAACTCGTAACTCAAGCAATCAGTCTTGGTTCGTGTTCATCTTTTATCCTTTTGATTCAATTCAATTCATTGAGCTTGTGTATATATATGGATTGTTTGATTATTTATTTTTTGATTCAGTTCTGTGTGTTTTTGGACTTATCAATTGATCAATTAATTGTGCTGCTGTATGCATTGTGACGCATTTGGGTTGACCCGTTTTGATGGATTCAGTATTCAGAATGAACTGAATGTTTTGTGGCTGGATGTTAAGTGACAGATTCTGGAAAACCTTCATTTTTTCATGGATTTGGGGTTTTTGATGATTTTTTCGGGTTTTGGACCTATCAATTGATGGACCCATTTGGGTTGACCCGTTTTGATGGATTCAGTATTTAGAATGAATTGACTGTTTTTTTGCTGGCTGTTAACTTCTGGAAAACCTTCATTTCATGAGGATTTAGATTTTTTTAATGAATTTATTGGGATTTTGGACTAGGGGCTGACGTTTTTTCAAAAAAATTATCTCTTTAGGTGTTTGGTTGAGTTTAAATTTGGTTGTTTTTACGAGGATAAGTATCTTTTTTGTTTTGATTGTTTCATGGTAAAAAGGCACAGCCTGGTGTATTGCATTTAAGGGTCGCACTCCTAAAGGGTGTGATGTAGGCAGCTTACGTAGATGCAAACATCGAAGGCTGATTGTTTCATGGTGTATTTTAAATTTGTAGTGTTTGCTTTTAGTACCAAAGAAACAAAATTTAGATGTTTTCTTACGATTGTTGAGCTCTGTTCAAGGCCAATGACCAAGTCCAATTGGTCTTTAAGCTTGTCTGAGACATCCCATGGAAGTTAAGATGAAGTAGCTCCTTGTTAGGTGGCATTTATGTGGTTGCTAACTGTGTCTTGAACTATTGCTTGTTTGGGTTGTGCAGTTTGCTCAGAACTAGGCTACAAGAAGTCCTATACCTTATTCTTCTTATATAATTATTATTGAAATAATATGAAATGAAGTATCCAACTTTGTACTCATTGTCTCGAGGTGAATTATAGAGCATGAAATAGCTGTGTTGTCTTATTAACTTATTACCTATAGGTTCATATATTTTATGTTATAAAGCTGAAAGATTTATCCCCAAATCAAGATATCTGTTCTAGTCAATGTTAGCAAAAAGAGAGAACTGTTTTATGCACATTAGTCGTTTTTTTGGCATTAAAAAGCAAGAAATAACTTAATTGTGAATGACATGGTTGAATTATATCTCCATGTAAGATACTATGAAACTTAACATTGCCCATGGAAAAAAGTGATTAGCTTAGAAAATCATCTTCTCAAATAATTAAATGTGCGACAGTGTAAGTATGGAACTAATGCAGATGCGAGCTGAAGCGAATGTCTATTCTCTTCTCAATGATTTAGTGTCTAGCGTTGGCTTTGTTCTTGGATTATACGAGCTAGAAAATAGTTGGACTTCTAGTTTGGGATAGAGGGAATATCTAGTGTGCATTGATTTGAAGAATTGAACTTGAAATTCAGTTTACAAACTTTTCAAGAAGTGTTTGTTTAAGCTGCTTTTGCCAAATGAAAGTTGGCTACTTTGGGAAATAATTTCAGACTCAATTTTTCAATCTTTCAACTCAGAATTGACTTCTTGAAAACTTTTTGAAGAATAGAGTATCAGTCTTTGAACAATTTGAAAACCATAGTTTCAAATTTGTTAGAACGCTTTCTTCTTTTTTTTTGGCAAAATTAGTTAAACCCCACACTTCTTGAAACAATTGATATTCGAACTGAGTTATTCAATTTTTTCAAACAAACACTGAACAGCCTTACATGCAGATTTTTTCTAAAATTTTTCTCTACCCCTCGCTCGCAAAAAAAAGTTCATTATGAAATGTGAAATCCATATTCATTTCTTCTGATGTGTGAAAAAGTATGAAAATGAAAGTTGATGGATTTTGTTCTTTACTTTGTAAAAGTTAATATTCTTTATTCTGACCCTTCTTCACATAATCACTTTCAGGGATGATTGTTACATCAGCACTTATAATATGGAAAGCGTTGATGTGTGTAACTGGCAGCGAGTCACCTGTGGTGGTTGTGCTCTCCGGAAGTATGGAACCTGGCTTTAAAAGGGTGAGCTAAAGAAACTTGTTCACAAGAAAAAAAAAGGAGGAGTTGGGGATGGGAGAGGGCATCTAAACAAACGGATAACAGCAAGCTGTTGCTGGACTTGTTTCTACTTCTTTTGCTCCGTGCTACTCTGTTTCTTTATCCTTTGCTAAAGATTCTTTACTAGAGGTTAAATACTAGAGGATATTAAGATATGAAACTAAAGAAAGGGAGTCAAAAAAAGATTAAAAAAAGTTTTTGGTTTAACTATCTTGTATATCATCTAAATATGCATAATTTATGCTAGATATATCTTCTTGTATTTGGCTTATTGCTGAATAGACTTCAGGGTTTCTGGTTTCAGTAGCAACTTGTTATTATTTGAAATAAATAATGAGCCTTCCTATATCTAATGTTGTGCAAAGGACGCCTTTCATGTGTCAGTGACAGTATGATCCTGGTGTCTTTCTTACTATCGAGGAGAAACTCAACTGAGAACTCTCCTGAATGCCTTTTCTTTTCGTTTCCACTATAGTGAGAAGTAGAAATACTTCTTTAAGTGGAGTGTTAGTTGCTCTTTCGACTTTGTATTACTGAAAGCATCGTCTACTTTCTTGCAGGGTGACATTCTTTTCTTGCATATGAGTAAGGATCCTATTCGTGCGGGAGAAATTGTTGTGTTTAATGTTGATGTAAGTAGTGCTTACCAGCATCTTCTGTTTTACCTGTTTTCTGCTCGAGTTACTTTGGCTTTTGAGAAGATAAACATACACGATAAACAATATTTCTTTGTATTCTCAGCTTTGCCAATGCCACTTGGGAGTTATTTATGTTCCCATAGAAACAGCTTGGCACCTTTTCACAATTCTATTTCGTCCACAGCAACAGGATTAGGCACATATTATTTTGCTAATAATCAATTTTGTTTTGGCATGGGGGGGGGGGGGGGGGTATACAGAGCTCTAGAAGGAATAAAATTGATAGAATTGGTCTTGATGTACAGTATGCTGAATTGTGTAACCTGACTTGTATAAAGGTTTATTAGAGGTGGGTAAGTATATGTATTCATTTAGGTATGCATCACCTTTACATGTAGAATCTTTTCTATTGAGTCAAGCGCGTGAACATGTTTTTTTCTGGGGGTGAGACTTAAATGCAGGAGCTGAGTTTTACTATGATATCATGTTATATTGAGTGAACCACCTCATCTAAAAGCCTAACTGACGGGAGACTTCTACTTATTCCATTTTAGATTTGCTAGCATGCACTATGACATAAGTTACTGAAATCAATATTGAAATCTTTGTCGAGGAATGGGATGGATGGAAAATTAGGTATCTGATGCTAGGAAGAAATCATCAAATAGGATGTGATAGTCTATAGACCTAAATCAATAGATAATAAAAAAATTGGCAACCATCATTTGAGAAGATTATAGAATCCTAAGTGTGATATAAGCTCTTGAAACAAATGGCCTCAATCTCCCCCCACCCATAACCAAAAAAACAAAGGACTTGGTCTCTAATAGTCCAAGATTGACGTAAGGAAATAAAATGTTTCATTGAATAGACCCCATTTAGTTTTGCTCATAAATACTAGTAGTATCTATTTTATTGATTGAACTTCAATCTGTGAAAATCATCTAGCTGAAATTTATACTGTCATTTATATTGACTTCGAAATTTATTAATGCTGATGGCATTTTTTTTGTTGCACAGGGACGTGAAATTCCAATTGTTCATCGAGTAATAAAGGTATGTTGGGAAGTTTTCTCTCTATACCAAATTTTCTTTCATCTGGTTGTGCTTGATTATAATAACTTGGTTGCCTGCATCTAATGTTTCTGTGCACTGGTAGTAAAACAAGGAATGTGCAATTAATTATCAGTATTTGTCAAGGAAAAGAAGGATATAAGGGACTGATAAATGAAAGCACATTCTGAAGTGAATAAAGTGATAGAATGACCCTCTTTCCTTAACTAGATTAGGGTATGCAACCAATCAGAGTAGGCTTGGTTTGGAGCCTGGCTGATGATTTGCCATTTCTCTCTTCCTTGATAATTGAGAGAAACACATTTGTAAAAAGTAAATTCTGGAGTCATATACCGCTGATGAGTCTAACCGAGAATAGACAATACATTTCACAAATATTATCAGCAACTTCCTGTATCATTTTCTGCACGTGGTAATTCAATTTGTAATACAACTTTGTTGTATTTACTTCCAAACCCAACCCAAGTACCAACCCTCTGAACGAAAAGGAAACAGGAATTAAAATATTGTTGAAAAGTATGATATGATAAGAAGGCACATGTTTCCTGTACTTAACTAATTTTGGTTGTATCCTACATTTGCTGTCTGCCCACTTTTTCTTCCTCTTGGGTAAACTAAACCACCATTATTTCTTTATGTTTTCTCTTGTAGGTTCACGAGCGCAAAGACACTGGAGAAGTTAACGTCCTTACAAAAGGTAATTTTATGATGCATATTAGGTAGAAGTCAAGGATGTGTTGTATAGATCCCTTCCTCTCTCTCTCTCTCTGCATTGAGAATCGGTTATCATAAATATATTACAATTCATAAGGTGCACATCAATCATTTCATAGTTTTCCATCTAATGAAAAAGTTTACTTCAGACAATAATCTCTCTGCTCTGTTTGTTTGTACTTATCAACTGAAAAAGCCTTCTGTTACTTGCTTGTCCCCTAATTATTGTTAAGCAAGGTTTTATGGTTCTTAGTCCTCAATGATGACTATTAATTTTCTTTCTTGTTTATGATTCATATCTTTAGGAGACAACAACTTTGGTGATGACAGACTTCTGTATGCTCAAGGTCAACTCTGGCTGCAACGTCATCACATCATGGGGAGAGCTGTTGGGTGAGTTGACAGTTAGATTTGCTCTTTAGATCTTTGGTTTCTCATTTCTTGAGGTCTCTGCTTAAGAGACCTATCAGCAATTGTTAGGTTGTGAGGTCTTCCAGTGGTGTTGCCTTGGTTGGCAGACTTGGCGCATCTATGCTTTATCTTATTTGAATATGCACCACTTCCTTTCGGTTCTACTCTATGCAATATTGCAAACTCCAACAACTAATCCATTATAAATTTGCAGAATTCATATTGTTAATCGGTTTCTGTTGGAAAATTCTCCACGTAAAGTAAACTTTTCACAGAAGTTATCATTTTTTATGCCACTATTTCCATGCTAGGGGAGTTCCATGAACCTGTTGACACTTGAGAAAGAATTGAAGTAGTCACTCCTCTTATCTCTTTTTTTGTTTTCTTTTTTCATTCTTTTTGTAGTACTACTTTTATTGTCAGTACTTCTCTTTCTTCAATATTTCCATCATAGCTTTCAAACCTGTTCTGGAAAATGTTGTCTTGAGGCGAGTGTCTATCGGAAACAACCTCTCTACCTCACAAAGGTAGGGGTAAGGTCTCCGTACGCCCCACCCTTCCCAGACCCCACTTGTGAGAATATACAGAATATGTTGTTGTATTCAGCCCCCCTTTGTGTGTTACCTATTTGTTCCTTGTATGCTGAACTACTTGCTTGTCAATTTCAGGTTCTTGCCTTATGTTGGTTGGGTAACTATAATCATGACTGAAAAACCAATTATCAAGGTTTGTTTTTACATTATGCAGTAAAGTGTTTTTGAGTTTTATAAGGTTAACTATCTAGGTGCAATGAAATTCTAATGTTACTCTTTTTTCCTTTCTTCTTATTGCAGTATATATTGATAGGTGCATTGGGATTGTTGGTCATCACATCCAAAGATTAGTGGACAATGGCTTCCTCCTTCATATCACTGGCACAAATTTAGAGAGAAACTATGTATCTGCCATTTTCAAGAATTATGACTCATTTTTGGACTAATAGAATCCTCTTTCTAGACATGATCAGACTCCCCCCTCCCCTTCTCTGTGTGTGTGATTTCGACGTGGCATGTGATGTGTGGATAACGTACAAGTTGGGGTTTCGAAACCTGCTGCAAGCTTCTGCCACGAGCAGAGCTTGTTACTTGAGTTGGGAGGAGGGTAGAGGGACGGACTCATACTCTCCGGAATTTTGAACATATGCACCAACCGGATAGAAAATTGAAATGAAAAAAATGAAAATGGAGTTCCTCTTCTGGGATTGTTAAATAATATAGAAGAATTTAAAAAATAAAATGACACACTTCATAACGTCTCTTAGGTTTTTATTTCAAAAATCATGTATTTGTTGCGACAAAAACTCATTAGAAATATTAACATGTATTATTGTTATTATACCATAGATGGCAAAGTCAAAATGGAATTTGTAAGGGCAACATTTTGTTTGTATAATTTGGTTAATATATTTTTCAATAATAAATGTAAAAGAGCTATCAAAACTATTTTCGATAGACCTTCAAAGGAGTCCCGACGAAAGATTAAAAGTAAAAGTAAATGAACTAACTCATGAAGGTAAAAAAAAAGAAAAAAAAGAAATGGAAAAATATATCATAAGGGGCTCTAAAGTTTTACCTATCTACAGTTTCAACCCTCACTTTTTCATCTCATAAAACCCTGCCCCAACTTCTTAAACCCTCAGCTACTCTCCACTCTTTCTGGGATTTGGCAAAGTTTACACATTGTGTAAGATTCTTTCTTTGTTTGTTTCCATGTTTTGATTTAGTTCTATTTGGGTAAATTTTGCTCCACTACAAATTAAAGTTTGTATTTTTTATGTGATTATGTCTTTTTTGTTGTTGTTGAACTTTATCAGTGTTTTAAATTTAGAACTTTTGAATAGTTGTTTGCAGATCAAGTTTGAAAGGGATAGATAGACCTCCATGTGACCAACAAGCCAAAATAACGGGCACGTGAACTCATGATCTCTCCGTAAAACTAGATATTTTATGCATAGATTTTCTAAAATTAGTATAATATTATTTGACGACTATAAGAAGACTAAATGGTGCACTTGGTGTTAGGGTTTTTCCCTTGAAGTTTATTTTTTCCTTAAAATAAAAGTCAAAGTATTACCATAAATGTTTGAACTTTTTCTGAAAGGAAAATATAATATTATTCCATATTTGAGTTATTCTTGGAAGAAAAAAATGGAATTCTATAAATTGGAGACCCCTCTTCTCATAATAAGAACACAAAAAACATCACAATGTAGTTAATAAAGAGTTCTGTTTATGGGGAGATTTTCCCTCAAAAGTATTAATATTTTATTTTTTAGTTTTTCATATGTAGGCCGATTGGCTAAACCATATAATAATATTATGTTTTTAGTATAAGTTTTTGTCATCTGATTTATCAACTATCTGATTTGCAATTGTAAGCTTCCGCATGACGCCCTAATCACTTTCGAACCCAACACTTGGTTTGCTTAATTCATTTTTTTTTTAAAAAAAATTAGTGGTGCACTCATGTTCTAGAAATGCTAGATTTGCCTTTGGTTCGAGTTGTGGAAACAACCGCTTGTAGAAATGCAGGCTCAGGTTGCGTATTGCACCGTGTTCTAGAAATCCTAGATTCACCCACTGGTTTTAGCTGTGGAAACAGAGATCCTTGTGGTCCGGCTCTTACCCCGATTCACACATAGTGAGGGAGCTTAGTGCACTGGATGACCTTTTTTGTTCGTAGATCGAGTTTGTTGCTTTTAGTGTGCAACGTTCTTCTTCGAATTTTGAAGTTACGTCTATTTTTGTATAGATAAGACTGCTATCTTCTACAATGGATATATCAAATTCAACAAAAAATATATTTTGATTTTTGGCTTGTTGAAGTTTCAAGTAGCTTTAATAGTTATTTTCTGTTTTCATAGGTCTAAGAACGGGCCACATTTTGAAATGAGGATCTGTGTTGATTATGGCGCCTTAAATCGAGTGACAATTAAGGACAAATTCCCTATTTCTGTTATTTACGAACTACTAGATGAGTTGCATGGGGCACAAGTTTTCTCTAAGTTGTATCTACTCCCAACCGATCACCAGACGAGAGTTCATCCTACTGATGCTGAGGAAGCAGGTTTTAGGACACGTTATGGACATTATGAGTTCTTGGTGATGTTATGCGACACTACAAATGCTTCATCTGCCTTCGAGTCTCTTATCAATGAGGTACTCAAAGATCATCTCTGAAAATTCGTTTTGGTTTTCTGTGATGAAGTTTTTGTTTATAGTAAGTGTCATGAGGATCATTTAAGCTCATGGGATTTGACTTTGTTGTCGAATGCAAGAAAGGGAAAGAAAGTATCGTGGATATGGCTGACGCACTTTCCTTAAGGAATTCTGATGTTGACAGTAGTTTGAAGGCCTTTTCTCTATTAGTTCCGGGGTGGCTAGAAACAATCCAGGAAGAACATTTGACTAGCCCCAAAATCCTAAATTTGGTTCGCGTAGTACAACATGGTGAAACTATTGGTTCCTGGAGTTTTCGAGATGGATTGTTGTATTTCAAAGGGAGAATTTATCTTGACGAGGAATCTCCCTCGTTGAATGTGATCTTTGAACAATTCCATGGGAGCAAGCATGAAGGTTTTCATAAGACACTTCATCGTATTCGGGCAAACTTTTATTGCAAGGGGTTGAGGAAAGAGGTTCAATGATTTATTCGTGAGTGTGATGTTTGTCAAAAACATATAGTCGAGAATCTTTCTCCAGCTGTTGTTCTTCAGCATCTTCCTATTCCTAATCGAATTTGGGAGGACATATCGATGTATTTCATTGATGAACTTCCAAGTTCGAAGGGAAAAACAACTATTCTGGTTGTTGTGGATTGCTTATCTAAATATGCTCACTTTGTTGCTCTGTCACATCCTTGTTCTGCTGAAGATATTGCACAGGTTCTCTTTGATCAAACTTGTCGCCTACACGGGATGCCAAGGTCCATTGTATGTGACAGTGATCCAATCTTTGCAAATGCATTCCAGAAGGAGCTTTTTCGTCTTAATGGAACTGAGTTTAACTTTAGTTCGAGTTACCACACTCAAACTGATGGCCAAACTGAGGTGGTGAATAAAACGTTAGAGATATATTTAAGATACTTCTCTGGTTCTCATCCGAAAGGTTGGTCAAACTGGTTGTCTTGGGCAGAATTCTGCTATAATACGAGTCTTCATTGCACAACCAAAATGACTCCGTTTGAAGCTGTTTATAGAAAGAAACCACATTTTTTAACTCCATACGTCTCAGGCACAGCGAAACTAGAGTCAGTGGAACAACTGTTGCTAGCTCGGGATCATGTTGTTAAGGATGCAAGGGAGAAGATTGCAGCAGCACTGAATCGGATGAAGACTATTTATGATTCTAAGCATAGAGAAAGGGAGTTTGTTGCTGGTGATTTGGTATACCCCAAGTTACAAGTTTATTGCAAGACTTCAGTAGCTACGCGGAGCGTGTATAAACTTTCATCCAGGTACTATGGACCCTTCAGAGTTCTTGAAAAAATCGAGTCAGTGGCGTATAAGCTTGAACTAACAACTGAAAGCAAGATCCATCCAGTTTTTCACATCTCCGTTCTCCAAAAACACGTTGGTGATGACCTCGTCGATGTTCATGCTCGGGTTCCAGTTCAGATTGATGACTTCCTGGAAGTATAACCTTTCTCAGTTTTGTTAATTTTGAATAGTACTAACTACTATGTTTGTAGTTAAAAGTTTGTTGCTTGTTCTTACTGGAAAGATGCTTTGTTTTTGTATAAAGAATGCTAGTATTTTGAGCTTTGGCTTTTTATTGAGGTTTATATAACTCTCATATTAACACTTCTATTTTTGGTTTCCCGGGGGCCCGACTAATTCGGATTTGCGTGCCACATAAGACCCATTAGGGGTAAGTGCTTTCTATCAAAGATTTTTTCATACCTAAGGCTAAAACTGAGACCTTTGATTCAGGTAAGAGCAGTCGTATTGACCACTCCAATTCACTTGAGCTTGAATTCATGTGGATTCTTTTTTGTTTCATATATTATCATAGGTTCAAGGAAGGGCATGTTGCCCTGGGTATTATTTTGCGTTGTTTTGTATATGAGCCTCTTCGAATCAGTCTTATTTGCTATTTGATTAAATGATCTTTATTTATAAGACGTGGTCAACGAGAATTACTTATTAAAGACATCTAGACCGTGTAGTAAATTTCAATAAGTATAACTAGTAGTTTCAAGATATATAATTACTACTCTACTTTGTTTGCTTAAAACTAAAAGGAAAACATGTTTTATTCTAATAATACATTCATTCATATGCATTAATGTTAAATGGACTTGTGTTGGACCCCTAATCTAATTATATTTAGTCGAATTACAAATAAAATATTAATTAAACTAATAATCAGTATAATTTTTTTTTAATCATAATTTTTTTATAAATATTTTGAATTGACAATTATTATATTATACTACCTTTCAATAGTTTCAAATATATTTAAAATAAAATAATATTTTTCTATCTGAATTCAAAATCAAAATTATATTATATGATTCTCTAAAGTCAAACTACGTCAGATTATTTAAGACAAATGGAGTAATATTTTTCTTATATGCAAATTGTGAGCATAAGTATGTAATTTTAGGAGTATATTTTACAATCCGAATTTTGAAATACCAACAATAGAAAATTATTTGGTTTAACTAATTCGATATATAAAATTTATACATACTTCTATTGAATTTATTTAAGTTTTTATATAAGGATTCTTAAATCAGAGAGCGTAAATTTCTTTTATATTATACTATAATTATGTATTTATTTAAATCATACTAATTTATTTCATCAATTTTTTCATAAGACATTAATTCTTACCAAAATTGAAAATTTAAAATTAAAAGAGTGTCAAGTAAATTGAAACGGAGCGAGTAATAGAAAGGGACTATTAGGTTTGACCTATTTGCATTTTATACCCAATCACTTTGTCATAAAAACCCAGCCCCCAAATTCTTAAACCCTTCTCGCCACTCTCCGTAAGGTTTTCTGCAGAAAACAAACCAAGCGAAAAAAAATGGAGATGGCTCAAGAATCATATGAATTGGATGTGGGTAATCTTATGGCTTCATACCCACATCACAACTTTGCATCTACACCTTCTTCCAGGTTTGATTTTTTTGAAAAGTACCCTTCTTTAACATGTACTGTTGTGCTGATTTCTGCTCAAAAAGGTGGAATCTTTAGGGTATTCTCTTCCTATTTTGGATGATTTTTTATCAGACTGTGTTGTTAATGTCTATTGGGGTAAAGGGGTAGCTTAAAACCGCAGGGAGTTGTGAAAAAGATCGAAAAGTCTTATGGGAATAAGTGCAGATTTAGCTAAGAATATAATAGAATAACATTGTTAATTTGATGTTTTGACTAAGTTACAATGATAAGCACACTCAACAGATTTCCTTTATTCATCATATATTCTTGTTCTAAATATGCAGGGAGGAGTTGGTGAAGGAGTGTCTACAGGAGGGGACCAAGTTAGTGCAAGCTATTGCAGATGCTCTCTTCAACTTACCTTCAACAGAAAGCCCTGATGGTCCTCTAGTCCAGTTGCCTCAACCAACTACTAGATTACCTAGAGAGAAGCCTGTAAGACTTCATTTCTATTTTTTGCGCAAGAATTGTGTGGTTTCTTATCAGTTCCAAGAGTAGTGGTAGAGCATGTATTTGCAACAACAAACTCATTTTACTGCACATTCATGGTATTTGAAACAACTGATCTGGTTTCTATTCTGGCTCATTTCAAATTGGGTTCAAGTCGTTGTTCTGAAAGGAAGAATGTCACTTTAATCTTAACTTGATCAAATGAATATAAGAAACTTCTCCATGGAAACAGATGAATAACTTACAATTGTTTTGCTCTTCTTCATTCTGTCTCATAGAGGGCGTACATATAATACAGCGAAAGGATCAGATTTTCCAATGAGGTCTTTGTTTGTTAATTCCTTTGCCTGAACAAGTTTTCTGTTTCTGATAAAGAATAGTCGAATCTCATTATATCTTTTGGGTATTTATGTGAATCTAGCTTCAAATGTGAATTGAATCTGATATGCAGCATAATATATGATAATGCAATTTACTACAGTGAGCACAGGGGCAAAGTGCTTACGAAGATTTTTACCTTCATAATTGGAGAAGTTATGTGGTCGTGATCAAAATAATGTGGCAAGAAATTATTTTGCCGATTCTCCTGATGACTTTACTAGTTTATTTGTTTCTTCCCGAAATTACAGTACAATGGTCGATGTAGTAACATTTATAATATATTCTGATCCTAAGTTTGTTGATTTCATATTTTAAGGAATTTCTTTCACCGATCCTGTTATTAAAGTTTTGTTATATAGGATGCTTACGATGCCTCCCTTCCTCCTGGCCCCTATCTTCTAGATATGCATAGTGGAAAAGAGATCTTCTTTACTGTGGCCTTATCTGTTGAATCTGTCAGCTCCTTTTAGTGCTAATTATGATTTGATTGTTTCAGCTTCCAAGGCCTAAACCTCCAACAAAATGGGAAGTGTTTGCCAAGAAGAAAGGTACCCTGTGAATAGTTTGTGGGTTTTAGAATAGATAATTCTTGATTTAAATGACCTTCATTGTGTTCTTAATTTTTGGAAAAATTGTCTTTCAGGTATACAAAAACGTAAGAAAGACAAGGTGGTGTTTGATGACCAAACTGGTTCATGGAAGCGCAGACATGGCTACGATCGTGTAAATGATGACAAAGATGTGCCAATCATTGATGCCAAGGCAACTGATGGTAAGTAAGAGAATTTTCATTCTCGACTCATGCAATACTCAATTTTTCTTATATGTCTCAAGCTCTCAACTGGAAGGATTTTGAATGATAGGATTCAAAGGGTCATAAGATCCTAAAATAAATGTATGTCTTGAAGTCGAAGTTCAGTATTTCAGTTCTCAATGGATAGTGATTTTGATTATACTCTCTTAATATCAATCAAGTCCTCATGATGATAACTATAGGAAAGCAACTTAACTTTGTCAATGAAGAGAAGAACATATCTGCATGAGCATTTTGTTATTGTTCTGAAAATGTGTTCTCCCTGTTTGTTTTTTCAGAGCCTGGTCAAGATCCTTTTGCTAAGAGACAAGAAGAAAAGAAGAAAAGAGTAGAAAAACAAGAGAAAAATCGATATAGTAACTTGAAGGAAGCTGCAAAAGCTGGTGCCTTGCCAAGGTCTTGTTCTTTTAAACTTCTCATTTTTTTCTGCCAAAACGTTTTTAATTCTTTAATAATTCCTGCCATCTATGAGGGTTTATTAGTTTTTTTGCTCATGTATCAAATCCATTTAAAAAAAAATCCAGTTTAGACTAGCTGTTGAATTGTTCCATTGGTTAGCAAATTTCATTCAGGAAAACCATCAAGCCTTGTTTTTATCAGTTGCTAAATTCCGCCTTGAAGTTTGCATTTACCTTTTTCTTATTCAGTTGCATCCTTCTGTCCGATGTCATTTGTCTTGATAAGCGCGGTGGTTAAAATTTTTACTCCCCCAAAGAGAGGACCTCCTTGTACTTATTCGAAGAGCTTGCAAATCCTTGACATATTTGTTGTTTTGCAATTTGTTTAATGTTTTCTCAAATTATATTGGACGCAACAGTGACTATGTTTATCATCACTCTAGAAGGAGAGGATTTTTCATGACTTATAAGTTATAAGTTACAGAGCTTTAAGCCTCTGCATAAAATGATTATCTCTTACACAAGAATGCGTAGCCAATGGTGGAGAAAAACGTAGATCCTGTTGAAGGAGCTTCTTTAATTTACCCAAAAAGTATGTCTAGTCAACTAATCTTTTCCGATCGATTCCAGCAAATCTTAGTGTTTGTTTTGTGAGTTGATCCAAAGAGAATTCACAACATTAGTGAACGAATCAAAACAACACAAGTTCTTTTGTTTGTGAGTTCCCTTTGGGGTTGATTTGGCGATGCCCTCTTTCTGTTTCTTGCCCTTGACTTCTTAAAATTCCTCACTATGGTGTATTAGCATACTTTAGTTGGCCACGTCAGTGAAAAACATGTGCCTCACACTCCATTTCTTGCTTTGCAGTCACGTTCAGCTTGCTGCCACAGCACTGCCTATAACAGGATCACAAGCTGCCCCAAGGAAAATTAGCAAGGATGAACTCGGAAATGTTGCTGGAATGGCAGCAAATGCAACAGCCAGTGGCGGAAAATTTGACAAGAAGTTGCCTGGTGAAAAGCCCCCAAAACATGACAAGAAGTATCGAAAGGTTTGTACTACAAAAACTACATACATAACTTTGCTTAGTTCTGACCTGATTGTACATCTAAGTCCACTTCACTCCTATCTACAACCAGTTCCTACCAGTTGCGGAAGGATCAGGAATGGGATCCTTAGAGAGACAACAAACCGAAAAGGTCCTAAACAAATTCATGGCCAAGAACTCCCATGAGATACTCAATGTGCAAAAGGTATAACATATGCATATGTACACATCTCCTATCATTTTATCCTCCGAGATTTCTACGTGCTAATTAGTTCAAATTTTTCACCTTATACTGTAGGCTGTTAACATGTACAATGTGAAAAAAGATAAGAAAGGAAGGAGCCAAGGAGGGAAGTCATCGTCCACCGATAACAAATTGAAGGCAAGGAAGTCACCCTACAAGAAATCATCAACAAAAGGGCCTTCAAATAAAGGGAAATCTAAGTGAATTTCATATTCCAAATTGTAGTAGTATACATGGTAGTCAATCCCTCTTCATTTATGTTTTGTTTGTTTAATTTTGTGTTGCAATGGAACTGTGAAGAGATTCTTGAAAAAGGAGACAATAGTATTTTCCATGTATGGAGTAAAGTAAAATACCCTTTAATTGATTTTGTCCCAGAAAGATTTAATGAAAGGATAACTAGCAAGGCTTTCATATAGTTTCTAAATTAAATCTTAGTTTGCTACACTCTGAATATAAATTATTTACTCCTTATGTCTCAATTTATATGACGATGTTTGATTGGGCAGAAAGGAAAAAAATGTCAATAGGCTTATGAGGCCCCACTTTACCAAGTGGTCTCCAAAAAAAGTTGATTGACTCATTTTTGAAAAATTAGTGGACTAACATACACGAAAAATGTTTGAAATCTTGAATTCTATCCCGTGACTTTGAAATATTGAAAAAAAGAGATGTCATTAATGAAAATGCAATGAGCATTGGTCACCAAATTATTGAAAAATCAATAGATAGATTAATACACACGAAAATTGTTTAAAATTTAATTTCATTCCAATTGAAATTTGGCTTTTCATCATGTACGAGAATCTTATCATATAACATATAAATTAAAACGGAAGAAGTATTTTCCTTTTTACCAAACATTATCTGATCCCACAGTGCTTAATAAGACTGTCCTTACCCATTGTTTTGGGATTTTGGCTTTTGGAAGTGCTTTTTTATCCTAAGACTCCCAAAACCACTTGCACAAATTGCACTCTCCAAAGTCCAAACTATGGAACCAACTTATCTCCTTGATTTCACATATCCGTGTATTTAATATGATGAAAGTCATTTATAATACGAGGATTAAACTATTTAATTCTTTATGTGAATTTAGATATAGAATTACTATGTGTGTTTTCATTTGTCAATTATATAGTTAAATTAATCACATAATATATGCCCTATCATTTAATTATACATATCAATCTCAAGTAAAAAGTATTTGAGATTTTACTTTACGACTATTGAGGCAACGTATAACGAAAGAAAATAACATATTTTACGCGGTTAATTTAACTATTTTAATGAGAATAGATATAAAAAAAATTCAAATTTTGAACTGAATGTGTCTATTAGGAACAGTTAACTTTATTAAAAGTATAATTGAAACAAAGTTTAGTTTAAGTATATGAATAAAATATTCTGACAAGTTTAAGAGTCGAATTTGAACTTTTTTTAAAACCATATATTCATGTACCGACAAACAAAAATCTAATGAACCGACCACAGCAAGAACTTGGATAATCTACAAATACACTAATTTATAATACTACCAAAACTTAAAATATAATAATATAAAGAACTTTATTCTAAAAACATGTGACTTGGGACACTGGAAATTAGACAAAACCATCAAACATTTTTGTCCAAAATGCCTATAAATAAACATTCATTCTTACTTCACTCACAAAATCATCAATTTCTTGATAAATTAAGAAGCATTATTATTATTATTATTCCTATAATTTTTTTTATACAAAATTAAAATGGCCAAGAATGTGAGTTTGGCTTCAATGGATCAAAAACTAGCTATGGCTAAGCGTTGCTCTCATGGTACTTTCCCCTTTATTGCTTGTACCTCAACAAAAAAAATTGATTTTTTTTATTATTTGATGATTTTTTGTATTTTTAAAAAAAAAAAATGATTGTAAATGCAGAAGGAGTAGTTGCAGGAGCAAAAGCAGCAGTTGTTGCATCTGTTGCTACTGCCATTCCAACAGTAAGATTTACACTATATATACACATTTCAAGCGTAGTAAGTAGTCGAGTGTTGATGGTTATTATTTTTGGTGGAAAATGGTACCTTACTTTTGGTAAGATAGTAGATAGTCGAGCGTTGTTCAATTTCTCTTAGTATTATTGTTATTACTCTCTTGTTATCTTATTTTTTGATTTTATTATTATATGTTTTTTTTAAATTCGATTATCATGGCATACACTACTAGAAATAAAGTTTTTTTTCACTGTGCATCAATGAAATTTTTATGTTATAGAATATGATTATTTTTTGATTCTATTTCCATTGAACCAGCTCACTAGGAAAATAGATTCTCGTTGAAATATTGAGAATACCAACTAAATATTTTTTCCGTCCTCACTAATTCAATCAAATATATCAATGGGAAAATAGTGATTTTTTACTAGTGGTATTATCTGTTGTTGCTACTGTTCCTCTCTGATCTAATTTATTTTAATATGACATCTTTACTACTATATTTCCTCTCATTTTTGTTTTTGGTATGCTTCACTTGAGATAAGAATCTGTTTTTCGAAAACAGTTTCACAAGATAGAAAGAAGATTGTGTATGCACTAATACCCTCCCTAGACCCCATCGATACATTAGGATATGTTGTTATTATTTTTGAAAAATGTTTACCAAACATCAGAAAATAAATTATTATTTTGCGAATATTTTTCGTCATACCGAACATATAATGTCTCAAATGTTTATGAAATATACAGTTTGCTTTTGGGAAGATGTTACCATGGGCAAGAACCTATCTGAATCCAACTGCTAAAGCTCTTATTGTCTCAACAGCTGCTGGGATGGCATATTTTGTTGTAGCTGATAAGACTATTCTCAAAAAAGCAAGGCAAAACTCCTTCAAACAAGCCTAATTAAGGCTCACAATTAAATTAATAAACTCTTTTAAGTATTAATTTAGAGTATATCTAATATCAACATTACTGTAATTCCTATTTAAGTATTATCAGAGAGAATAGTCTTAGTGAATATAATATTTGGATGATTGTATCGTTCTCTGTTGTTACATAATGTCACGCATTTATAATTTGATGATAAACCTGTAAGAAAATTAAGGTACGAGTTGGAGCTACTGAGAAAAAGTAGGGTAAAGGATAAAATAGAATTATATTAAATAGTAAGTAAAGACAAAATGAGAAGAAAATATTAAGGTAACGACGCACACAAATTCGATTGTTACACAAAAAGAGTCTTTTGGTTATTACCTAATGATAGATTTAAACAATAAAATTTTAGTAACAATCAAAACTATGGGATTGTAAGTTAATTAAGGCTTGTTTAGTTACCTTGTATATTATTAATAAATAAAACAATACTCAAAGTTGAGTGACGACTTTCTGAGAAAATAGTTGTTAGTTGAGTGAGCGTGTCAGAGATTAACTCGCTTTTCTCAAACAGTGCAATATCTTTACAGAAGTATTTGCAAAATTTATGTCTGTAACTACTGATAGTACCATGGGAGCATTCTGGCTAGAAACTTAGCCATCCACTCTGCTTGATCTTTATCAGTTCACCAATAGTCCAAGCACGAGCAAGAACCGTTTTTGAAATGGTGAAATCGATTCCTGTCTCTTGCGATGATCTCCCTGTTATATATCTTCGATATCATCTTCGTGGCTTCATGACAATTGCCACACACTCTAAGGTTCTTAACAATTCTCAGAGTTGTCCCTGGCTTTGTGCTGATCAATCCAAAGGCAATCGCCAACTTCTCGCTATGTTGATTTAGTTTTTCTTCCTTCCACTCCTCATCCATTTCATAATGTACCTCTGATGTATCTGGAACATGGCCAGCCATTTCCAATAGCCTATCGACTTCATCCAACATTTTATAAATCTCGTTGCTTTGTGGATGTGTTCTATCACTAACAAGAAACTCATGGACTGCTCTATCAATCTCAATGGAGGTACAACCAGGAACTTTCTTCATTCCTTGATCATTTAAAAAAGTTCTTATCGATGCTACTTTGTCCCAATTTCCAGCACCGGCATAGATGTTGGATAAGAGTACATAAGCACCAGGATTCTCGGGTTCTAGTTCAAATAAGTTCTTGGCAGCATATTCACCCAACTCAAGATTCTTGTGGATTCTACAAGAACCCAGCAAGGAACCCCATATTGCACCATCGGGTTTAATCTCCATGCTTTCGATCATGGTCATTGCTTCATCGAATTTTCCTGCTCGACCTAGAAGGTCAATCATACATCCATAATGCTGCAACTTTGGTGTGTACTTGTAGCTTTGGATCATGGTATTAAAATATTCTCGACCAAGATCCACTAAACCAGCGTGATTGCACGCAGATAAAACACTAACGAATGTTATATCATCTGGCTTCATTCCTTCCTCTGTCATTTTACGGAAAAGCTCCAGAGCTTCATTAGCATCACCATGCATTGCTAGCCCTGTGATCATCACATTATACGAAGCTAAAGTTTTCGTTCTCATTCCCTGAAAGACTTTTTTTGCTGCTGCGATGGCTCCACATTTTGCATACATATTTATCAGACTAGTCCATAGAGAAGTGTTTTGCAAGTGTTGATAATGCATGTCAATATAGACATGTATCCACTTGCCAAGATCTAGAGCACCTAAATGTGCACAAGCTGGAAGGATGCTCAACAACGTAACATCATTAGGATCGATAACTTCTAGCTGCATTCGATGAAAAACAGCCAATGCATCTTTATAATAGCCAGAATGTGTATAACCCCCAATCATAACATTCCACGACACGAGATCTTTCTCCTCTAGACCCTCGAATAACATCCTTGCCATCTTCACATCGCCACATTTTGCGTACATATCAATAAGTGCATTAACAAGACGAATATTCAAACCAAGTCCATGATCTTCAATCCATGACCTCACCCAACTCCCCAATTTAAGTTCACCTACACGAGCACACGCAGATAGAACACTCAAAAAGGTGCTCACCGAAGGTTCCACATTCACATTTCTCATCTCCTCAAACAACACTAACGCCTCCTCAAACCGACCCACCTGAGCATACCCCGAAATCATCGCATTCCACGAAACAACATCTCTCACAGGCATTTCATCAAACAGTTCCCGAGCATCACCGACACGTCCCTTCAACACATACCCATTAATCAACGCCGTGAACGACACAGCATCTCTCTTAGAACTTTTATCAAACACCAATCTTGCATCATCCATTTCACCATTTTGAGCATACATATTGATAAGTGAAGCATGTACATAAACATCAGTCATCAACCCAAGCTTAAAAACATGTCCATGAATCATTTTCCCCATCTGGGTATCCATAATTTTCGCACAAGATTTAAAAAGAAACGGAAATGTATACGAATTCGGTCGATTACCCGAAAAAAGCATTTTTTCATAGAAATCAATGGTGAAACTTGGAGATGAACTCAATGAGTATCCTCTAATTATCATGTTATACATAACGTGATTAGGGTTATCAGTAGTATTAAAGATTGATAAAGCATATGAGAAATCACCATATGGATTAGTGGCACAAAATTCAAGTAATTTGCTTAGTGCAAATTGGGTATTGTGTAAACCAAATTTGATGAAATGGGAATGAACTTTCTTGAGGTCTTCCATGTTTTTGCATTTGGATAAGAGGGAAAAAGATGGATGAGTTTGGAGGAGTTTGTAAGGGGGATCTGAGCTTGGGAGAAAGTGGAAGATAGTGATAGGTGAAGAGAGTGTCATTGTTTTTGTGTTCTTATTTGATAGTGTGCAAGATAACTTGATATCATTTTGGAATATGAGGATAAAGGTCCAATCTTGAAATTTGGCCCAAAAAAATCTTACATGTTATGATGCTATTTGCAAATGGGACTTGAGTCCCACATCGGTTAAATTGAGGAGATGATGTGGGGTCGTGCCTGGGATGGCGCACATCCTACTGTAAGGTATGAGACTTGAGCCTCACATTGGTTGAGTTGATGTGGGGTTCGTGCCTTGGATGGCGCACATCCTACTGTAAGGTATGAGACTTGAGTCTCTCACATTGGTTAAATTGGGGAGCTGATGTGGGGTCGTGCCAGGGATGGCTGATATCCTACTACAAGGTTTGAGACTTGAGTCCCACATCGGTTGAATTGTGGAGCTGATGTGGGGTCGTGCCTGGGATGGTGCACATCCTACTGTAAGGTATGAGACTTGAGTCTCTTACATTGGTTAAATTGGGGAGCTGATGTGGGGTCGTGCCTGGGATGGCAGATATCCTACTACAAGGTTTGAGACTTGAGTATTACATTGGTTAGATTGGGGAGCTGATGTGGGGTCGTGCCTTGGATGTCGCATAGCCTACTATAAGGTATGAGACTTGAGTTTCATATTGGTTAAATTGGGGAGCTGGTGTGGGGTCGTGCCTGGGATGGCGCACATTCTACCGTAAGGTATGAGACTTGAGTCTCACATTGGTTAAATTGGGGAGCTGATGTGGGGTCGTGCCTTGGATGTCACATAGCCTACTATAAGGTTTGAGACTTGAGTCTCACATTGGTTAGATTGGGGAGCTGATGTGGGGTCGTGCCTTGGATGTCGCATAGCCTACTATAAGGTTTGAGACTTGAGTCTCACATTGGGAAGCTGATGTGGGGTCGTGCCTTGGATGGTGCATATCCTACTACAGGGTATGAGACTTGAGTCTCACAATGGTTAAATTGGCGAGTTGATGTGGGGTCGTGCCTTTGATGGCGCACATCCTACTGCAAAGTATGGGACTTGAGTCTCTCATTGGTTAAATGGGGAGAGCTGATGTGGGGCTTATAAAGTCTTGGGCTCTACCACTTCAATGATAGATTTTTGGGTGTGGTTCTTCTGGGTTGTATCTTTCCCGGTGCAAATTTCCTTCACTGTCCTGTCCCCACTAAAGGGGGGAGGGGGGGGGGATTTCAAGAGCATGGAATCCTAAGCGTTACAGCTTAGGCGGGCAGTTTGGTCTACATTCCAGCTGATATACGTCCTTTGGTGCAAATACATGTCAATGTTTTCATTCGTTTGGTGTAAATATAGGGTGCGGATAATGATTTTCTCCCTTCACTGTCCTGCCCCACTAAGTGGAGGTGTTTCAAAATCAATGAATCGTAAGCTTGACAGCTTAGGGAGTCAGTTTAGCTTCCATTTCAGCTGTTATACGTCCTTTGGTAATAAGATCTAACCAAGGGATGATGAGGAGATATATCTTAAGGAAATCAACAATCCTTTTTTGCAAGTGAAATCCTAGAACAAAAGATGCGAAGGTATCTTAATGCTCACGAAAGAACAATCGAAATTGAGATAAGCATAAAAAGTGCTCAGGTGTAACAGACGAATCGGATGAAAAAATGGATTTTTTTTCTTAAGTATACAACCTATGCATGAACATTATGGGAGTTTGTTCAGTATGCTCAGAAAGAATATAGATGTAGGTGTCTTTAAGAATATATTCTTGTTTTGTCAAGCTGCAGCCTTTTGCAATTGGCTCAAAAGTAGTTCTGCTACACAATATTTGTTCTATTACAAAGTATTTGACTAAACATTTGTTATATTTTTCCAGGTTCTGTATGGGAAGTGGAGGTATAACTAGCATTTGGAACTATATATCCAACAGGGTGAGGTAACTTTTTTTCTTGTGGGACAATATGGTTTAGCTTTTTCTACAAGAATTATTTGGGCCAAAATAAAGTATTTGTCACAGTGACAGAGGTGTTGCAAAATAAACTATCGTTTTTTTCGTGAGTTTCACACCTCAACAATTAGTTGTTCCCTTTTCCTACCTGAACGAGGGTGATAGTTTAGGTAGGATAAGGAAACAACCGATAGTTGAGGTATGTTTTAATACATAGATGGTGATAGTTCAGATAGGGAAAGGGAACAATTGATAGTTGGGGTGTGAAACTCGTGAAAAAAATGATAGTTCAGGTTGTTTTTGACCATTATCTCTTATGAAAACAAAGAAAATAAATGGATTATTAATTCTTTTGATTATGTTTTCTATAGATCCTTGCTTATGAATCATCAAATGAAGTTTTCCGGTCCTAATTTGTTGAGCCAAAGGAACCATAAAACCCTTTGCAAAAGGATTACTCTTATCGTGTTGTGGTAGAGACATAAGCTGAACGAACATAGAAGATCAGAGGTGGATTCAAAGTTTAAACGTAATGGGTTTAGCCTTTAAGGTTCTTAGCACCAAACTCATTATACTTTCAAAATTATTGGTTGTAGTAATTTTTCACATATATATTTGTGCTCCTTGTCGAAAATATAAGGTTCAGATGAGCCCTTTGTCCAAAGGCTGCATCTGCCTCTTTAGGTGATAGAAGGGCATTCAGAGAGATCTATTAGTTGGCTTCTGATATAAATGAGGCAATAATTAACAGTTGAGATTAGATTAAGAATGTTCAAAAGATTAACTATATGGGAGTTGCTTGCCACTTATAACCAAGATTGTGGAGCATCTGCGAGAAGTCAAAAGACAAAAGCCCGTGGCACCAGAGGCGGATGAAGTATTTAGTCAAGGCATAATACATAAACAGATACTCAAACTTGACCTCATCTGGCAAGTAAACACTCAAACTTCGAGTATGCATATTTAGACACCTTAACTCATCTCAACTGTGTCAGTTGAAAACTCCAACTTACAAAATGATCATCTAGACACCACCAAATTTTATGTGCCATGTCAACATCAGGTGTCCACGACACACAGTGGGGACGAGTTGGAGTGTTTCGTCACTAGTTGAGATCAAATTGAGGTGTTAAGATGCGCAGTCTCAAAGTTTGAGTGTTTACTTGTTAGTTGAGGCCAAGTTTGAGTGTTATGTTTATGTATTAAGTCTTGAGTCAATGTGTTCAACTGAACCCAACATTTCCGACACAAAGCTTTTATATATGTAATATATATCAAGTATCACTATTAATTCAACAAATATTAAATTCTGAACTCGTAATTTCAAAAGTGTAATGGGTTCAGCAGTAAGCGTCTAAAGGTTTAAACGGTCCAAGTTAAAAATCTTGGTTCTGTCTCTGCCTGACTTGTCTCTAATTTTCTTGCAGATGTGGCTACTTGATGCTGCATTGCTTGAAAGTTGCTCAGTGAATTAACTATTTTCGAAATGCTGTTTTGGTCCAGCGACTCGACCAAAAATATCCAAGTGAACTCATTCCTATATGGTTATTTTGATGCTGAATACCAATAAGAAAACAAGTTATAGTGGGCACTACAAAGGGCTTAGCCAGAATGATTTTTTTGGCTTTCTGTGATTCTTTTTTTACCACTACTAATCGATCTTTCGGACCTTTATTCTGATGAGATTTAAGAGAGTGTCAACTCATTTTTTCAAATAGAGATCATACTAAAAGTAGTGGAGAACCTCAGCTAAAACCATTCTATGCATTCTTTTGGCTATAATGAAAACATCCAGAGAGGGACAGGGCATCTATAATCATTCTTCTTGATTTTATCGTCACTATCATCAATATCATTATTACTCGAAGAGTTGTTTCCTTTTTCAAATCAACTTACTTGTTTAGATAAGAAGAATATATGTTAATTAATCACTATTAGCTTAAACTTACCTTCTGACAGCACAATAGGAATATGCAGCATTCAAAAGCAACGGCTATTTTTATCATTTGCCGTTAGGATGTAGATTCTGGTAAGTATTATTGAGGAGGATTGGCCCCCTTTACAGAATGGTCACATATAAAGAATAAAGGATGAAGCTTTGTCTGAGGTTTTCTTATCCAGAATATTCATGCTGTCTGGTTAAAAATAGTGATTAGGATTCCTCCTTATCAAATCCTATGTCTACACGCGAGCTTCTCTGCTTAGGTGGAATCAGCTGTGGATGCCATGTCAGCATTTGTGGCCTCGATAATTTGTCAAAAGATTTTAACTCATTGTGTTTGCATAAAAGGCCTGTTTTTGTTGTTACTTCCTGCGTTTCAACTTGCTTGTCTGGTTTTGACTTGACACGAAGTTTAAGAAAGTTAAACTAAAGATATTCATAATGTACCAAAATATTCTTTAATCTTCTGGTCTTAAACATGCCATGTGGAACGTTAGAATTAAAGAGTTTCCAAAAAAGGAAAGAGACGTTCTTTTTTAAACTAACTAAAAAGGAAAGTAAGACAAACTAATTGAAACGGAGGGAGTATTTTTTTTCTGTGACACTCATCGAGGACAGCAGATTGTCTATTTTTGCTCACTTCTTTCCACTTATAACTGTGAGGATAATCTGTAAGTTCTGTGGTTCATTGCTTGAAAATTATTACCAGTTAACAACTTATTGGAACGGTCGCCATGTTAGAATCTTAGCTGAAATTGTTATGGGTTCGAGCTATGGAAACAACTTCTTGCAGAAATGCATGGTAAGACTGCATACACTATATTGTTAAGGCATCGGAACCAAGTCAAAAGTTATAGAATAACCTTATACTATATTGTTTATGGTCAAAGATGGTTAACCTTTTCAATTCTCATCTGCAACTACAGGGCATCAAATTCATATAATTCGAGTCTCGTACAATGCATCACTTTCAGAATCTTCAGAGAATATTGATGATATCTTTACTAATGAAAAACGAAGATAAACGCCATATGATGATCACTTTAATACATTGCCTCAGGTACCTGTCATGAAGGAGGTATTTCTCTTCAAGTTGATACATTCAATACTGTCAGGAATAATGTAACTCTTATGTTTTGTTCCTAATTCATGTATCACCTGTTTGCTCTGATAAATTGTATCATAGGAATAATATAACTCTCATGTTTTGTTCCGAATTCATGTATCATCTGTCTACGCCGATAAAAATGCTTTTTATATTCTAAGCAATCTACTGACAAGCATATTATGCTTTCCAAGTAGAGATAAAGGCCTAAATGTGTGATTAAGAGCTCTAATTATGTCCAAAAGAGACACGTAAACGCGGACATGACATGAACAGGAGATGAAAAGAAGTTCACTTTTGAATTATTAAGAAGAATATAACACAAAAAGAAGAATAGAACTCAACTTATGCATTATGAAGGAATTGATTCCTTGGTAGTAATTGTTACAGTGTTTGCCCTTTGGAACCTGGACCATTTTCCACCTGAACGACATAAGCCTTCGTTTCAGGCAATTGCTTCCATCTGTAATTTGGATTACACATGTTTATCTATTGTGTAAGTGTGTTCAATCCATATCATCTCGAGGGGCCATCGATCTTAACAAGAGCATACGTTGAAATAGCCCCACCTTTCATATAACATCTTCCCCTCATAACACCTACTAGAAATGGATACAGAACAAAGAATAATATTTTGAGAAACACTTTACTAGTAGAATAATGGACCGGGGACGGGTAAGGAGGGGAATTTATTATGTTTTTTCAAGAAAATACTGCTTCACATGCATGAATTTGACAGTTGAGAACTTTTGAGAGCCATACCTCTATACTCGAGAAGGAAGGAAAGTAAGAGGTTTATCCAATTCCTTTTTGGAAAATTTGCGATATCTTGTGGATCCCATTTAAGGAAACAGTCTTACGCTTATAACAGATCAAAAAGAAAACCTTTGGGCCCCAATAGTGAGTTCTTCCAACTATATAAACCTCCTCAAACCATTCATCAAACTTACCAACTCCAGCAAGTCATTTCTTGAGCTTCAAGCTTACGTGTAGTCGAGAAGCTCAGTTCTTCAAATCCTTCACTTCTTTTAGGTGAGGCATTCATTATGTTTTTTTACTTGTGTAGTTCATTTTATCATCTCTGAAAGTAAATGCAAAAAATATAATTCAACTTTGAATGCAAGTTCTTGAAATATTAGGCCTTCAATACAAAATTAACGTTCTGCGGAATTTCTTCCTAGAATGAAAAATAAATGTCCAAGTGTAAGTAATGCAGTTCTTGGCTTCTTGCTTATATACAGTATTTCAAATGCCTCAAAGGTTGATAAACAATAAGATGTCTCGATTGTTTTCTCATGCCTCTTAAGATGGCGTATTTTACTTCCCATATGTAAAATTTTGTTTTCATAATCTTTCCATGTTTACTAATTCAGATTTCAAGACAGAAAATGAGCAGAGATGGAGATTGGATGTGTGCTGCATGCCAACACCTAAATTTCAAGAAGCGGGATGCATGTCAACGATGCAGCTGCCCAAAATACGCAACACCGGCTGATGTTGCCATGTATGGACTAAACAAAACTGAAGTCTTGGCTGGAGACTGGAATTGCAGTGGTATGAACTGTGGTTCTCACAACTACGCAAGCAGAACAAGCTGCTATCGATGTGGTGCCTTAAAAAGTGATTACTATGGCATCGGAGCAGGAATGATGGCACCGACAGGTTATGGATATGATTCAAGTGCTCTTCCTGGTTGGAAGAGTGGTGATTGGATTTGCAGCAGGTTAGTTCATTTTTACTTCAAACAAGTAGGGTCGAGGGTCGACTATATGAATCCTCACTGTTTATGTCCGGTCCAATATCAAGTGACTTGCTCTATAACTGACACAACTTCCTTCTTGATCGACAGATTAGGATGTGGTATGCACAACTACGCCAGTAGAGCAGAATGTTATAAGTGCAAGACACCTAGGGATTTCGGTGAGCCATCTTCCTTCTGATTCTGGTACTGCATCATCGACATTTTGCTTTCCGACACCATTTATCATTTACTAACATTTTGTTCATTTCTCTGTATTCTCAGGAGGTGACATGAGAGAAAGTGAATTATATTGAGGGACGTGGCGACACTAAGTTACTATTGAAGATTTAGCCTTCAAACAACCCTTCTTCACTCTTGCTTTTAGTTTTTCTTTTCTTCTTTCTTTAGATTAGTTTCTTTAAGAAGAGTTTAATTTGTAACTGCATTGTAACTGTGCAAGTGTTCTAATGAAGAAGTTCCTTCAGATTTTACGTCTTTCCGTCTTTCATTTTAAGGATCACAGCAAGAAAAAATTAGAGAAATACATAAGGATCAGATATTAGATTCATAGAATATTTGAGTGGTTTCATTCTAAAGGAACAAAATTAGTTCCTTTAAGCATCAACTCTCAATTATTACACAGATAAGAACCAGATGCTTTACTTTTATAATTGAGCCAATATCACCTTTTTCTCTTTCCTTTCCTCCCTCAAGTTTCCAATTCGTTTCAATTCGATGCTAATGTGAAGCATTTTCAAGATAGACATTATATCATTGTTGAGCTAAGTACATATAATTTCAACGCAACTATTTAGTCGAAACCACATTTGAGGGTTCTTAAGTTCAATGAAACGTAAGAGACAACAATGAGCCAAGAACAAGGCATCTAGAAGTGAAGAGCAGTTTGTGGTCAAAGCTTGGCTTTTGGCGATAAGCTAGCAGTAAGATTGGCTACATCAAAGTTCGAATAAAAGAGCCATGTACATTCTTTTAGGGTGGAGTTGTGGAAGATATAATTAAGTTATTAAACTCTAACAGTTTAATCTTTTAGATAAGATGGTCACACATTTCAACAATATGGTATCAGAGCATACATTGATTCTGAGTTCAAGTCTCACCGCCACCCATTATCAAGGAAAAATTCCATGTGATTAGACCATGAAAAACAATCGAACATGCACGTGAGAAGGCGTGTTGAAGAAATAATTAAGAAGTAATAAGAAGTGTGTTTCTCCTGTAGTTTGAGTTTTTTGATGAAATAGTCACACATAGGAGTAATCGTATCCGTATATTTGAAGCTCAATAAGAAATTGTATTAAGATGCAAGGCTCATTTCGAAAGAGAGCTTCAAAGATTGCTCATATATGAGGAGTCCATATATGAGTTATTGAGTAGACTTAATAGGAAATTAGGAATATGGAATAGATTCTTGTTACACTTCAATTTCTAAAACACTATCTTAGGAATTTGGTGAAGGGTGGTGGTGAAAGTGAAAAGGAGCAATGGCACATTCAACCACGAACAAGGGTGAATGGTGTGTGTGAGAGAGAGAGAGAGAGCTCGCGCATAAAACAAGCACATCTAGAGTTACATATACATCTCAAAACTCTCTATCTCAGTTTAGAACCTACAACGTCTAAATTTTAGATCGACCATTCAAACTAGAAATAGTTGAGCACTCATAACTAAAAAAATTCTGGATCCGCCACTGCTGAGAGCTGAAGTTCATTGCATGGCAGGGGTAGAAAGACCTATCTTTGTCCCTCCACCCTACAACAAGTCTACACATTCTTCATCCACCAACGTCTAGATTTTATATTCCTTTTTTTTATCGAGACAAGTGTCTTAGTTCATGTGAAGTAATTTCAATTCCTTGACATATCTCTTGTGGTCCAGACAGCCAGAACCAATTCATATTAAATCATGTCTTTTATCTTTGCTTGTATAAACTAATGGCTCTTCATTTCAAATATCTCTCTCAATAAAAAAAAGTCATTTTGTTGTTTAAAAATCAATGTTTTAGGATTCTATTCCCTCTAAGTTTTCTCGATTTTTTTCCAATCGAGAAAGAGAGTTCAAATTATCGAAGAATATTTAGGAAAAGAGGGGATTTTAGCATCATATGCATTTGTCAAACCATATCTCTATACCAAACTAGTGCTTCAAATACATAAATATAACAGTTGACAACTTTTGAAACTGTGCTATATATCTTGAGGATCCTGTCTAAAGCTCACAACAGATCAAAAAGGAAACTTTTCGGCTTTAATAGTGAGATCTAACAACTATATAAACCTCCCTAAACCATTCATCAAAATTATCAGCACCAGCAAACCATTTTTTGAGCTTCAAATTTTACGTCTAGCCGAGAAACTCAGTACCTCAATTCCTTCAATTTTTTTGGGTGAGGCGTCGGTCATGTCCTTTCCTTGTGTAGTTCATTTCATTATCTTAAGATTGGAACTTCCTCTTTTTCCAGCTTCTACACAAAAAAAGCTGCTGTCTTTGATGCAAGTATAATGTGCCGCGGAATCTTTCTTGAATGAAATAACTGTTCATATAATGCATATGGATAGTATTTTGGATTCACCTTGTTAACTATAACCAGTTAAAGAATGAGGCCTCAAAGATGGATAACCAAAGATTTAACGGTTATTTCACATTCCCCATACAAATATGGTCTATTTTACTTCTCAGTAATGAAAGTTTGTTCACATAATCTTTTCATGTTCACTTTCAGATTTGCAGCATGTTAGTTCACATGAAATTTTGCATTCTTCCTGCCTTTCAAGTTTCACAAACTGTTTTTGTTGGGTGGTCCAATGATAATACGCCCTCCGTTTCAATTTGTTTGTCTTACTTTCCTTTATAAGTTTGTTTAACAGAAGAATGCATCTTTCTTCTTTTGGCAACTTTTTAATTCTTACTTTCCGCATGGCATGTTTAAGACCGCAAGATTAAAGGACATTTCGATACATTCTACATATCTTTAGTTAAACACTACAAGATTCAAAAGTCTTCTGTACTTTCTTAATCTCTGTGTCAAGTCAAAACCAGACAAGCAAATTGAAACGGAGGGAGTATTATGTAGCTTTAATAAATGCGAAGGGTTATGATTCACTTATGTACAGAAGGATCAGATATTAGATTCACAGAACAAAATTAGTTCCTTTAAGCACCAACTCTCAATTATTACAGAGATAAGAACCTGATACTTTACTTTTATAAGTGAGCCAATGAAGTAACTCAAATTCCACCTTTTCTCTTCTTTTCTTTTCATCAAGTCACAAAACTCATTTCCATTTCCATACTAATCTGCAACATTTTCAATCCAACTTAAGAGAAAAAAAATGAGCCAAGAACTACTGAGGCTTGGCTTTTGGCCGATAATCGATCTAGCATTATGCTAGGCTACATCGAAGTGCAAACAAAAGGACCTAAATACATATTTTTAGGGTGAGACAAAGAGTAGGAGTTGTTGAAGACGTAATCAAGTAATTAAAAGTTTGTTCTGTATAATAGCTTAAACTTTTAAATGAGATGGTCACACATTTCAACATGGTACCATTAGCAGACAAAGGTCCTGGCTTCGAGTCTCACCTCTACCCATTATGAAAAAGAATTCTCACGTGCTTAGTTCATGAAAAGGAATCAAGCTCGCACGTGAGGGGGTGTGTTGAAGACATAATTAAGTAATTAAAAGTTTGCTCTCTCTAACAGTTTAAGCTTTTAGATAAGACGGTCACACACTTCAACACGAGTAATCTTATATTTGAAGCTCAATAAGAAATCATATTTTCAGATAAGGAAAAACTCCAGATATTGCTCCAAAATATGTATTTCAAAGTTCCTCATTCCAACTTGTCTTTATAAGTACCATGTCTATGAGGATGCGTATATCCATGTAAGTACATTCACATTTGGGAGTACAAACCTCATTACGAGAAGACGAGGCAGATCTATGTAACTACGTTTTGCTCGAATTATATAAAAAGAATGAAAATAAATGTATGCATATACTAAACAATACTCGTTCTAAATCCATATCGATTTTGAGGAGAAAGACACACACTTGATTTCCATCCCAAGGTGGTTGAAGTAACCCCAACCAGGGGCAAATGTACCATACATTAATCATTTTCAAGATGACGAACCATAAATATACAAGTGAAAAAGCACTAACATGTCAACAAATATTATACTTCAAACCAACAGTTCCAAAAATGCAATGGATTCAGCGATATAAATTACTTATCAAGTTTAAATCATGAATCCGCCTGTGGCTACTGCTAGATCTCCATGCAGGAATAATCCATTATTTCGGAAAGGTTCACATTCCATACAAAATTACTTAGACAAGTGTCTAAGTTCATGTGAAGCAGTTTCAATTCCATGGCATATCTCCTGTGGTCCAGACAGCCAGAACCAATTCATGTTAACCATGCCTTTCTTTCAAATATATCTGTCAATAAAAGTCAATTTCCGTTTAAAAAACCACTGTTTTAGTCTGTCTAATTAGGATTCTATTCCCTAAATTTTCTCTATTTTATTTTTCCAATCGCGAAAGAAAGTTCAAATTATTGAAGAATATTTAGGAAAAGAGGGATGTTAGCATCAAATGCATGAATTTAACAGTTGACAAGAAAGACATATCTGTACACTCAAGAAGGAAGGTTTATCCAAGTATCTTATTTGTGCTATGTGGATCCCATTTAAGGAAACTGTCTAAAGATCAAATAGGAAACTTGGGGCCCCAATAGTGAGATCTTCCAACTATATAAACCTCCCAAACCATTCATCAAAATCTACCAACTCCAGCAAATCATTTCTTGAGCTTCACGTTTACGTTTAGTTGAGAAGCTCAAGTCTTCAAATCCTTTCATTTGTTTTAGGTGAAGTTCATTTCTTTATCTCAGATTGGAACTAAACTCTTACTATCTCCTATTTTACTTCTTGTATGAAGATTTTTTCTCATTATCTTTTCATGTTTACTAGTTCAGATTTCAAGAAAAAATATCATGAGTAGGGAAGGAGATTGGATGTGTTCTGCATGCCAGCACCTAAATTTCAAGAAACGGGATGCATGCCAACGATGTAGCTGTCCTAAATATGCAACACCGACTGATGTTGCTATGTATGGACTAAAAAAAACAGATGTTCTTGCAGGAGACTGGTATTGCAGTGCCATGAATTGTGGTTCTCACAACTATGCAAGCAGAACAAGCTGTTATCGATGCGGTTCCTTAAAAAGTGATTATTATGGTATTGGAGTAGGAATGATGGCACCAGCAGGTTATGGATATGATGCAAGTGCTATTCCTGGTTGGAAAAGTGGTGATTGGATTTGCAGCAGGTTAGTTCTCTTTAACTTCAATAACAAAAATATTACGCCTCATTTCCAAATAAGTAGGGATCGACTTTATGAATCCTCATTATTCATGTCCTTCCATTTAAGTCCAATCTTTACGTGACTTGTTCCTTCTTGATCGACAGATTAGGATGTGGTATGCACAACTATGCCAGTAGAGCTGAATGTTATAAATGCAAGACACCTAGAGATTTTGGTGAGCCATCTGCCATATGATTCTGGTACTGCATAGTCGACGTTTTACTTTCCAACATCATTTTTCATTCACTAACATCCTGTTCATTTCTCTGTTTCTCAGGAGGTGACCTGAGAGAAAGTGAGTTATATTGAGGGCCGCGGCAATATGAAGTTTGTTTCTTTAGATTAGTTTCTCAAAGAAGGGTTTAATTTCTAACTGCATTGTAACTGTGCAAGTGTTCTAATGAATGAAATCCCTTCAGATTTTGCATTCTTTCTGTCTTTCAACGTCTGCTTTTAGTCGGGTGCTCCAACGAATCATATTATCGAAACTTAACAGTCCACCAAACATTATGTTTTACTTAATTTACAGCAAGAAAAAAGGAAGTTGAAATTATATAAGGATCAGATATTAGATTCATAGAATATTTGAGTGGTTTCTCTCTAAAGGAACAAAATTAGTTCCTTTAAGCATCAACTCTCAATTATTACACAGATAAGAACCAGATGCTTTACTTTTATTAGTGAGCCAATTTCACTTTTTCTCTTTTCTTTCTTCCCTTCAAGTCTCAAACTCATTTCCATCTCCATACTAATCGGAAACATTTTCGAGTTAGTCATTTCATCATTGTTGAGCTAAGTCCATATAATTTCAATGCAACTACAAAGTCGGGTGCTAGAAAGGGTAGCGTGTATCTAGATAGACCCTCTTAGAGAAGTTGTTTCTGATAGACCCTCAGCTCAAGGAAAAACAAGTCAAAGTAGTCCAGAAAAAGAAGTAACGGAAGTACAAGAAACAACATATAATTAATAACAATAATTTCAATGCAACTAATTAGTGGAAACCCCATTTGAGGGTTCGTAAGTTTGTTGCAACTGAAGAGACAAGAATGAGCCAAGAACTATTCTAAATCACACTAATAAAGCTTGGATTTTGACCGATAAGTTAGCAGTAAGCTTGGCTTCATTGGAGAGAAAATAAACAGGATCATGTACATTCGTTTAGGGAGAGATAATTAGTAGGACTATCCACAACGTTATATTTAGAGCTCAATATAAAATCGTATTTTAATACAAGACTCATTTAGATAAGGAAAAACTCGAGAGATTGCTTGTGTAAGAGTTATTGAGTTACTGAATAAGAATATGGAATTGATTCTTGTTACATTATTTCTAAAACATTATCCATCTTAGGGATTGTGGGGGAGGGGCGTGAAAAGAACAGTCGCGAATTCAACCACAAACAAGAGATGAGGGGTTGGGGGTGAGTGGAGCAATGAGTACAAATTCAACCACAGATTAGCATTTTCAATAGAACCTGCAGGTGCTTTCGTATCGAGTCTATATATATGTGTGTGTTTGTGGGCATGTAAAACAAGTACATCTAGAGTTAGATATACATTTCAGAACTCACATCTAAATTTCAGATCCACCACGGCCGCCACCACACTAACATTTTCAAGATGAACCATAAATATACATGTGAAAAATCACGAAGAACGTCAACAAACATTATATTTCAAACCAATAACTACAAAAATGCAATGTGTTCAGAGATAAGTACCTTAAAGATAAAACTTATCGAGTTTAAATCTTGAATCCGCCCGTGGCACCAAAAAAGTCTACTCTTACATTTCCATGTAGGAATAATCCATTATTTTGGAAAGGTTCACATTCCATGCAAAATTAATTATATTCCCTTTTTAATGGTAGACAAGTGTTTTAGTTCATTTGAAGTTGTTTCAATTCCATGGCATATCTCCTAGTGTCCAAACAGCCAGAACCTATTCTTAGTCAATTTTTCTGTTTAAAAATCAAATTTTTAAGTCTGTTTTAGGATTCTATTCCCTAAGTTTTCTCTATTTTTTTCAAATTATTGAAGAATATTTAGGAAAAAAGAGATGTTAGCATCATATGCATTTGTCAAACTCTTCAAGGTTTTATCCAAATTTTTTCTTCAAAATTTATAAACATCATCATGTGGTTGTGGATCCCATTTAAGGAAACTGTCTATAATTCAACACAGATAAAAAAGGAAACTTTTTTGGGCCCCAATAATGAGATCTTGTAACTATATAAACCTCTCCAAATCATTCATCAAAAATTATCAGCTTCAGCAAACCATTTCTTGATCTTCAAGTTTTACGTCTAGTCGAGAAGCTCAGTTTGTCTAATCCTTAACTTTTCTTAAGGTGAGGCATTCATAATGTTTTTTCCTTGTGTAGTTCATTTCATTATCTTTGGTAAGAATCAAATTTTGTATTCTTCCGGCTTCTACATAAAAAAGCTTCTGTCTTTCATGAAAGTTTTTCGAAAAACTTAGGCCTTTAAGATTGATAAAGAATAAGCAAATTTATTCTCAAAATCTTTTCATGTTTGCTGAATTCAGGTTTCAAGGACAGAAAATGAACAGGGAAGGAGATTGGATGTGTGCTGCATGCCAGCACGTAAATTTCAAGAAACGGGATGGATGCCAACGATGTAGCTGTCCTAAATATGCAACGTCAGCTGACGTTGCAATGTATGGACTAAACAAAACTGATGTTCTTGCTGGAGATTGGTATTGTAGTGGTATGAACTGTGGTTCTCACAACTATGCAAGCAGAACAAGTTGCTATCGATGTGGCTCCGTAAAAAGTGATTCTTATGGTATTGGGACAAGAATGATGGCACCAGCAGGTTATGGATATGATTCAAGTGTTCTTCCTGGTTGGAAGAATGGTGATTGGATTTGCAGCAGGTTAGTTCACATTTTTCATTTTCCATGCAAGTGACATACTCTACGACAACAAATTTAATCGGCTATATGAATCCTCATTTCCCATATCGCTCCACTTAAGTTCCTCTTCTCATCCAATATTATAAGGTAGCCCCGTGCATTAAGCTCCCACAATCCGCAGGATCCAGAAAATGGCCAAGCCATATAGCCTATAGAGTCTTATGTATGCAGCCTCACCTTCCATTTCTGCAAAAGGCGGTTTCCACAGCTTGAACTCGTGACATCCTAGTCACACTGCGGAAAATGTTACTGTTTCACCAAGGCTCCCTTTCACATCTCAGTCCTATATGATATAAACTAAAAGTGAATAAAAAAATAAAAAGTACTACTAGAAGTCCTCGATATTTACTATGAGCATATTTAACTGATAGAACTTCCTTCTTGATCGACAGATTAGGATGTGGTATGCACAACTATGCCAGTAGAGCTGAATGTTATAAGTGCAAGACACCTAGGGATTCTGGTGAGACATCTGCTTTAGTCGACGTTTTACTTTCCAACGCCATTTTTCATTTACTAACATCCTGTTCTGTTTTTTCAGGAGGTGACTTGAGAGAAAGTGAGTTATATTGAGGGACGCAGCGACATTAAGTTTTTATTGAAGATTTACCTTCAGAGATCTTAATTCCTAACCACATTGTAACTGTGGCACTGTTACACAATGTGTTCTAATGAATGAAATTCCTTCAGATTTTGCTTTCTTTCTGACTGTCTATTGAATAATATTATGTGATCTTGACAGTCAATCAATGTCTATGTTGCTCGCGGACTCTTCAAAAGTATCGATGGGATCCTCCAAAAGTAGTAATCCCTCCGTTTCAATTTGTTTGTCCTACTTTCCTTTGTAGTCCGTTCAAAAAAAATGTCTGGTTTTGGTACATTTGACATGTTTTTAGTTTAAGACAACAAGATTCTTTGTCTTGTTAACTTTCTTAAACTTCGTGTCAAGTCAAAACAAGACAAAGAAACTGAAATCAAGGGAGTATATTTTTATAGGATCCGACGATACGAGCGCAACAACCTAACAAGAAGTAAAAAAATAGGAGAAACAACACTAAGGATTAGATATTAGATTCATAGAATCTTTATGAATAGTTTCATTCTAAGGGAACAAAATTAGTTCCTTTTAAGCATCAACTCTCAATTATAACATAGATAAGAACTTGATACTATGCTTTTATGAGCACATATAACGACTTTAGGAGGGAATCTTAGTAGCTCAGTTGGTTGGTTACCTGAACTCACATCTTATTGGTGAGGGTTCGATTTCCCACATTGTAATCCCCTCCCCGTTTCCCCTTAAAATTAGAAGAAAAAAACGACTTTATGCACGAATGTTTTTAGACAAACCATAAATATACACATGAAAATATCAACAAATATTAAAATTTGATCGATAAATACAATAGTTTCAATCTTATCTAATTCATCAAATTCAAATTCTAGATTCATGTATGGCTCAATATAATACTCCCTCCGTTTCAATTTATGTGGTACTTTTCGAATTTTGAGATTCAAACAAGTCTATCTTTGACCATAAATTTTTCATACATCTTTTAAATATTTTGAATTGTCTATTGTGATTTATAATACTTTTTACATAGTTTATAAATATATTTTCATTTCAAAAAAATTGAAGATTCCATGCGTAAATTGTCGGTCAAACTTAAGCTGTTTAACTCTCGAAAAACGAAAAGTGTCATATAAATTGGGACAAAGAGAGTAGTTTTTTTTTTGTTCCAACCGATGTTTAGTATCTCCATTCCAATCTCGACTTGTCCAAATTCGCGTGAGTCACGTGAGATTCATTAAAGGTGGAAATGCTCCCTATTAAGATTTTTTCCATACCCAAATTACCTCAAATCCGAGACCATTAAGGTTGAAGAGAACATATTCATACCACCACAACCCTCGACAATGCCCCAACATAGTCTATTAATACATTTCCATGTAGGAATAATCAATTATTTGGAAAAATTCTTATTAGTAAATCTGTCTAATTATGAGGATTCTATTCCATGAATATGTTCTATTTTTTTCTCCAATCAAGGAAAAAAAAATTAAATGGTAAGAAAAAATGTAGTAAAAAAGTTAATAAAATTAAAGAAGCACTTCAAGAGTATAATGGATTTATTGAATGGTTTTATATATTATTCTTATCTAAAAAGTTGTAGAATAGAATAAGATTATTAAATAATATTCATGATACTATACAAAAGGTATCCTTCATAAGTCATAAGCATAAAAGAATATTTAATTTGTATTAAATAGAATTATTTGAGTAAACAATTTTTGGGGGACATCTTTTTTGATTCTTTTATGATATATGTTGCATGGACATTTTGATAATATTGTTACACCTATATGCTGAAAGATTTAATATGAACATAGTTTTTATATTGTTAAAAGTGTGTTTAATTGGGTACACCTATTGTCACATAAATATTTTTGTTCATGTGAAACTTTTAAATAATAATATATTATTATAATTATTTTACCTTTTTAAGCTCATTAACTTTTTTGGATCTTTTTTTTTTTTTTTTACAAAAAGATGTTTGAAAATCTACATTATTAGGCTAACTATAATGGTGTTACACCCAAATTCAAATAGGAGAACATCTTACTATCTTTTTTAATTAAATCAAAATAAATATTGACTACGTGTTTATGATATCAATTCTAGATTTTTTTATTACGATATATATTGAAGTTTTATATTTAGTTAAAAAAATTGAATAAATTGAAGGTAACCACTTCTATGTAACTTTTGATCATAACCACCCACCCCAAAAAATAATAAGTGATTCAAACTTTTAAAATTTCTCTTAGTTTAAATTTTAAATGATCGTGCATTGAATCAAGTTAATATGAATCTGGATTAATTGAATCAATTGATATATCGATAATTAAATTTTTTTGAAAGGAGAAACTAAACATGACGAAAAAGCACAAATCGTAACCCAAAAAATCATAAAATTTATTATGTCGCACATAATTTGCAATTATAGTATATATAATTAATCAGTTGATTGATTGTCGAATAATCTTTCATTTCGTCATAGAGTGAAATTTAAGAGTAGAAAACTTTGAGTTTTTGAAGTTGTGATTTTTGAAACGTAAAGTTGTGTGTGATGCATTTTACTTGTGATAAAATGAAGTTTTGTGAGTGAAAATTTCAAAACTTTTTTTTCAAAAAAATGCGGAAAAAGATTACAAAGGCGAGGAACCGAACCCTCACCAACAAAATGAAAATTCAAATAGCCAACAAACTGACCTACTAAGATTTACTAAAGTTCCAAAACCTAAAAACGAGTAACTTGAATATATTTTTTCAAGACAAAATTAAAAAATCTGATTTAAAATCTATAGTCAAACATACATTTAAAGATAATTGTTCTTAAATTTTGATCCAAAATTTTAGTCAAAAATAAATTAAATTCAAAATTTTAGTCAAAAATGCATTTAAGGATAAAATTTTAAAATCTAATCTAAAATTTTATAGTTAAACATACATTTAAAGAAAAAAATGAAAAATCTAATCTAAAATATACCGTCAAACCTAATTAAGCTTATTTACTTACAAGTCCTTTACCATAAAAAAATCTCTATTTCTAACCTAATATTTACGTCGATACAAACTAGAACTAATCGAATCAGTAGTTTCTCAAAATAGGTTAAAATAAAAATAAAAATTAAGGGAGGGTAATGCAACATGTCCAAAAATACAAGGACCTATATTGCAAACAATGCAACTTATAAAACAAAAAACAAAAAAAAACCGAGAAAGCGTTAGCTTCTATAAAAATTTTGAGCATCATCATCACCTTCATACCCTACCATCTGCCACCCCACCCTATACAGTTGTTGTATGTATGTGTATCTATAGGTATATGTATATATATATATATATATAATATATATAGGTACATATTCATTGTTGAGGGTTTGGAATTTGATCGAGTTATAGAACCTCAATGCTTTCAGAATTTTGAAAAAATTCTTTTTTTGTTCGTCTGTTTTTTTTTTTTTGTGGGAGAAAACAATGGAGGAAGAATTTCAGAAGCGGTTTACTGATTGTGTGTATTTTTTAGCATCTCCCCTCACTTGTAAGAAGGTATAGCTATCCTTTTTTCATTAGCATTTCGTCAAAATTTTCGATTTTTTTGGTGAAAAAATGGTGGATGAATGCATTTTTTGTGTGAATTTCTATATGGGTGTTTGTTTATTATCTGCATTTCTAATCTGGGTTTCAATTTGTTTTTGGTTTATGTAACTGTTGAAAAATTGGTGAAAAAAAAATGGTGGACGAATGCATTTTGTGTTAATTTTTATATGGGTGTTTGTTTAGCTTGTTGATTCTGTGTTACGACGGGGAATGTTAGTAGTTCAGTTGATTAGCTACCTGAATTATTAGCTTGTTGGTGATGGTTCGATTCCTCACCGGTAATCTCTTTCCCGTTTTCCCCTTACCCTACCCCAAATTTTATTTTTTTAAAATAAATATGTTTTTTGTGTCATTCTACTAAATATATGTTAATGCTGATGTAATGTATATGTTACATTAGTATGTTAAACTTTGTGTCAAGTAAACAAGTCATATGGAATTGAATTAGAGTGTGTGTGTGTGTATCGTGTTAGATGTGTTTTTTTTTCAGGATTAGGGTGCATTGATTTGTTGGATTTTGTTTTATGATGGAATGGTTAAATGGTGAGATTATGCAAGGGGAATTCAATGGATTTGAGGATTTGGGTGTTATGTTAAGTTTTTAAATAAAGGGAATTGATGATCCTGTTGTGGTTTGCTGAAGTCATGAATTCAGTTAGTCGTCTTCATTTAGTTTGCTGTATTGTTGCTGTTTCTTTGTTTAAGTTATTATTGTGTTTAATTGTTTCTCTATTTATAGTTTTAGTTTTTCAGTTCAAGTCTAATCAATTATGGTTTAGAGATGATGGAATCACAACAATCAGAGTAGTAGGTCTCAATGCAATGAACATTTATATTATTTTTTTAATTATGCCATACCTGTATTGGTAATCTTAGGTGTTTTTGTTAGCTGTGCATTCGTGATTGTCATTGTGCCTGACTCTGGGTTTTCCTGACATGTATAATTGTGTTTGTGTGTGTCTTGTCTCATTATTTCAAGTATTGTATCTAAGAATCTGATTTTGTGATATGGATTTTTGTTCCAGGGAATGGAATGTGAATATCGACATAGTGAGATGGCAAGGCTCAATCCCAGGGATTGCTGGTACTGGGTGGCGGGAAGCTGTCTTAACCCAACATGTGCTTTTCGACATCCGGTAAGTACAAACCTTTCATAGTTTGAAATTGATAGTTGTGCTGATTTTGAAATATTATTACTGCAAAAATGCAACAAAATGAAACATGCTTTTGATTTGGCTTGAATATTTCTCCCAACTTAAAATAGTTTTGAGTTCAGACATGTTTAAACTGTTTCATATATCGGAATTTAAGAATATTAGTGTTAGTCTGTAGGGTAGGATGATTACAACTTGGCTACAGTCTGCCTAAGCTCTAGATTAGTAGAACCACCATGACCTAAAAAGTAGAAAGTGCTTCTTCAACGGGTAGATATTGCGTTAATCTCTATCTCCTCTTTCCAAGAAAACGAGATATCATCCTATCAAAGAAGCACTTTTCCTACTTCGTGAGTCAAGAAATATAGATCTCCACTAATAATTACCGGCTCCTCAAGGCCTTTGTCTGCCAAGAAAGCAAGATATCTTCTTGTTAAACACTTTTCTTATCAGTAGGAGTCCAAAAATATAGATCTCCACTAAAATTTACTGGCTACTCAAGACTTGTTTGTGTCAGCCAAATCCATGGCAACCATTTCTCGGGGAAGTTTTAAGTTTTAACAAGCCTAGAGCACAAGTTCCAAATTCTTTTCCTGAAAAGTGTACAGTGCAACATTCTTTAGGAGCAGTGCGGATATCTGAAACCTCAGGCTCCTCGAAATGCGCAAATCACTGATTTGACTAACAATCTGTGCAATTTCTGAAGGTCTATGTGTTCAACATCTTTTGTATTATTCTCTAATAAATGCTCATATTAATTCTTCTTGTGGAACAGAAAAGAGGCTTTTGGGGGGTATAAATGAGTTAAGTACCTTGAAACTGGTTAATGAGGAGGGATAGCTTAGTTGAAACGACCACCCACCTCCAACCATGAGGTTAGGGATTCAAGTCACCAAGGGAGCAAAATGGATAAAGGTCAGTGTTGGGCAGGGTGGTTTGGGAGGTGGATTTACGATACTCCAAGACAACAATGAAAAGTACTTGGAAACTGGTTGTTATATCTTCCACGGTCTGAAGGTTTTTGTGACAATGTAATGGATTACTTAAGGACCTAGCAAACAAGAAATACATGGTTTAAAGCAGATATTTGTCTGACCTTTCGTTTCCTTTTTTCTGAATTGACTTAAATTGCTTCTTGAACTTGTTATTTTAAATTCTTTGGACGTGCTAATTTTTCTGTCCATTTTCTCAGCCATTAGAGAGCCATGCTGAGATGTCGTCTGAATTGGCTCCTCTACCCAACAAATCTGCTGTGCCTGTTAACAAGACAAATATGCCCTGTTACTTCTATTTCAGTGGCTATTGCAATAAAGGAGAAAGATGCTCATATCTGCATGGACCTGATGATGGTGCAACTGCATGGAAATCCTCAAAAGTAGCTTCTGAAGTCCCTGATGAACCAACAGATGAGATGAAGAAGGCATTTGCAGGAAGTGAAACTGATCCTTCAGCAGTCGAAAAACATCCCAATTCTTCGGAAATGGGGCCCAAGGAAGCAGCACATGAATATATCAACTCAAAAGTGGATGTTCATTCGATGACTAATAATGTTGGTGAGAAGAGTGCTTCTCATGAGACGTCAGGATCTCCTTCTGTAGAAGCTGCTGCAGTCGGGTTATGTTCGTTAGTTCATGCTGAAGGCCTTACCGAAGGAGGATCCTATTTGTCCCCCAACCAGAGCTCAGATGAAGAAGTGGAGGACAATGTGGAGAGAGAGGAGTGGTTGGAATCATCTCCCGGTTTTGATGTTCTTGTTGATGATAGATTAGTAGGTTTGAGTCACGAAGATGAACATAATTATCTGATGCACCATGATATGGAAGACAGGGAGCTTGATGAACAGTTCGCTGGGTATGATTTTGAGAACCACCTCGAGTATGATCCTGCATATCCAGATATAGGAATTGTGTCCGACGTAGAACAAAACGCTTCTTATTATAACTTTGAGAATCATGAAATGAATGAACGCGTCGGAGAATTTCTTATCCCTGCTCATGGAAGAGAGAGGGTATCTCGTAAAAGAGAGTTGCCTAGAGAACTGGCTTTTCGCGGCAGAGGCAATGTCGACCTCCGGAACCTTCTGAAGAAGCGACGAGCCAGTGAAAGTGATTCTCCAGATCACTTGTCTAGAAGGTTTGACCTGTCTAGGTCGAATGTCCATGAGCAAGGCAGCAGGGATAGGCATCGTCCACAGGGTTCCCGGTGGATGCCTCAAAGAAGGGCTTCAAAAGTGGAAAGCAATGTTTCTTTCTCCCCTGCGTTTTTGAACCGCACTCGTCTGGAGGGTGCCAATCGACTGAAAAGGTTGAGACAGTCTCAAGGAAGCAGTTACAGACAGCAGCATTTCAAGGACAGGAGACGGGACCAGTCGCGACCTTTTGCAAATGAACCCCCTAGGAGGAGGATGGCTTCTAGGAAGAGACTGACTGACGTTCCAGAGACGTTTAGTGCACCCAAGACTCTAGCTCAGATTAGAGAAGAAAAGAGGAGAGGAAGAGAAGATGCAAATTCATTTGAGGGAACTGGTCCATCTGGAGGAAGTGAAAAAGAAGACTTTTCAGGTCCAAAACCTCTCAGTGAAATCCTCAAAGACAAAAGAAGGCTGAGCTCAGTAGTGAGCAATTAGTATACTTTAAAGGTTTTGATAAAAACTTAGTTTTGGAAAAACTTTTACTGTAGCTTGGTGCAAAGTTTTGTACAATTTTCTGGATTAGCTTTTGAAACTTTACAACTTTTTTAAACAGCTCAAGTCATGGTTTAGTTGTAGAAGAAATTGTGCAATTGAATATTACAGGTACATTGGAAAATAGCCTTCTTGCTATGAAAATGCATATTGCATACTCTGATTAATCTCTTTCAGCAGATAGACACTGCTCCTTGAGCCGAGGGTCTATTGAAAACAACCTCTACCTCCCAATCCCAAGATAGGGGCATAATGTCTGCAAACACACTATCCTATTCAGACCTCACTTGTGAGATCAAATTGGTATGTTGTTGTGTGTATACACTACTCTTCCCAGACCCAATGCATATATTATGTGTGTTTCTATATTTACTTGTGTTATCAAGGTAGGGGTGTAAGGTATGTGTACACACTACCTCTTCAGACCCCACTTGTGGGATTAGACAGATATATTATTGTGTGTACACACTACCCTCTCCAAACCTCATTGCATATATTATGTGTGTTTCTATATTTACTTGTATTATCAAGGTAGGGGTGTAAGGTTTTCTTATTACACACTACCCTCCCCAGTCTCCACTTGCGGGATTAGACGGATATAATGTTTTGTTACACACTACCATTTTCAGACCCCAACTACATATATTTTGTGTGTTTCTATATGTACTTGTGTTATCAATTGTCAATTCTTGATCATCGTCATCATTGAGATTCATGTCAATTCGAATTAATATTTATTCGAATTAATATTTAGATATAGACATAGTGTTACCTCTCTTTTTTCTTCTTTCAAACAAATAATAATAATAAATGTTTATCCATTATGAATCTGTTAGGTCTATTTCTAATTATTTGGTTGAATTAGTCAAACTCATTAATAGTTAAAATCAAAAAAAATATACTTCAACAAATAATATTTTAAGAAGATACTATTTAAGATTTGTAGGTTAATATACATTATATTATTTTGAAGAATTGGCATAGTTACGTAATATTAAAAACTTCCCAAAATAATAAAATCAATCAATCTGAAAAATTCAGGATACATAATCATTGTATTTATTACTTAATAATATAATTCTTTTCATGAATGCTAATTTTGTATTCAAAGATGGCTGCTACTTTTATACTCTAATTTAGACTATCCTCAATTAACTTTTATTTCCTCAAAATTGGTTTACTACCTTCATATCCAACATATTGTCCTTTTTGGGGTTGGGAGTTTTCATTCGTGTATTCGGTATACGTATTGAACATAATTAAATTTGAATTTATGTATTGTATTCGGTATACACTTTTTTTAATATATGAAGGGATATGGAGGTAAATAGGAAAATTACAACGATGGAGAATCAGACTTCTATCAATAAGGTAAAAGTTTAGATAATTAATTGAACTATTAAAAAATCTCGATCATAATATACTAATTATGTAAAAATTATATCCATTTTAGTGTGTATATAAGTTAAATCTTGAAACTTATAAATAATAGAAGGAAGTACACTGATAGCGTCACGACCCAGACCGTCATGATTGAAACTCACACTAACCCTCCGGTGGGAGAACCATTACTACTAACCAACTTACCCCAAAACTAAACATTTAAAGATATGAGAGCAGGTTTAAATGCAAAAATAAAGTGGAGTTCCCATAAACTCCGAAAGTCTAACAAATCGTTACTAAAACATTGCGGAAAACACCCCTAGAATCTGAAAGTCAATGTACTAAAACATCTAAAGTTCAACAAGTCTTAAGGAAAATGGGTACAACCCCAACTAAACATACGAGTAAATCTAACTAGATAGTCTGAGTCCGAAAAGAGTGGACTGAAACATAGAGGACCCATGGCAGCCTGAAAGAACTAGTTCACCCTTGAATCCGATCTTGCTCACTGATCTCCTAAACGAGGTATGTCTGTAGCCGCCTGAAGATGCCTTGTACTCAACAAAGAAGGAGCAAGTGCAGTATCAGTACACAACCACAGTGTACTGGTAGGATCACGCGGCTATTCCAGTAAGTGAAACATATATATAAGCAGTCACAACATAGTAAACACGCATATACCGAACATATACAATATCAACAATCATTTCAGGAGCAATGTACAATTCCACATTCTCAATAATATGCATATATGAGAAGTCAATGGTCCTCTCATGGAACCCATACTCAAACTGTTAGTGTGCCGGATCGTGACACCCGATCCAAGTTAGTGTGTCGGAACGTGACATCCGATCCAAATGTATGTCGGTACGCGACATCCGATCTCAATTAGTATGTCAGAACGTGACACCCGATCCATTCAACATGCCACAATCACAATCACAATGTACATTCTCATAATCATACAATCAATTGTTAATTCATGGCTTACAATCATTCATTCATACTCATTTACATTAGGTGTGATCAATAGTGCAACATTCGCATACATACATGCATTACAATGAAGCAAATACTAACATACATCACACAAACATGAAATCAAACCATCGCCTACCTCGAAACCAAGCTTGAATCCCCCTAAGGCTCTTGAATCTTCCCTTTCCGGATTCTTTCCGCTTGTTCGTGGTCTAAAAACATACAATTAACACAAGGATCAATAAACGAGGCCTAATTACCCGGATTACAATCGAAAATTATTAACCCTAGGCCAAACCCAAGATCCCAATACCCAAGATTAAGGTTTTTTCCACCATTAACTTCAAGTCAAAACCTTCCCCAACAATAATTACCCAAGAATCTAAGTTCTACGGATCGAAATATAGATTAGGGGAGTAAAATCCTTACCTTTAGTGCTAGAAGAGGTGGAAAACCTTCAAGAAAAAGCCCTGGGTCGTCTCTTAGCTCTCAAGAACGAAACTTGCAGAAAATAACGTTTTTGGGGTTTATTTCTGACTTAAGTCGCGTCTGTCCCGCTGTGGCGGACCATATCCCGCTACAACGACCCCACCTTGGCGGAATAAATCCCGTCCTGGCGGCTTGCACGGAGACAGAGAGTCAAATTTAGAGTTTCAAACCTCATTTCACAACACACCTTCAACCCATGACATTCAAAAACTACTCGTTCACGCTAAGATCAGTTTCGGGAGTTCTACTCGCCCGAATTCAATTCTGTAAAGTCGTATGGGTTTCTTAACGTCTTAGCTATCCACTCATGTGATCAAAACCATAATTAGCTCTCTCATTCATTACCAGATTTCCCTAGATCTCACTGACTCTGATTTCGTCCAAATCTGGACTAGGTTAGGAATTTCCAAGTTACTACTAAAAAGTTTTCTGACCCCAATTCTTTCCCCATTGGCTTTTCCCTAACGACGGGATCAAGTCGTTACAGATAGTATAATTTATTTCCTCTTGGTCAAATTTATAACCTTCATTAATAATTTATCTTTCTATATTTTCCCTAAAATATTAATTACAATATCGATATATAGAACAATTTTTTGAGTGTACGCAATAGTTTTGTGTCAAATATTCAATTAGTTTCACTAATTTCAAATCGCAAACAAGTAATTTCAAACACAACAACATGTGATATTCATTTATATTATGATCACATCATTCTCCAACTTAATCTTTCATATCTTGTTTCTTGTTAATATATATCAATGATTGAATCAAATTCAACAAAAAATTCACTCCAAAACAATAACTACAGATAATTGTTCATAAAACATGAATTTATGAAATGAAAATAAATTCATTACCTATTATATTATTAGGGCATACAAGTTAAATCCTAAAATTTAAGTTTTTTACAAAAAAAAAAAATTAAGTTATATATAACATTATCAGTATTAAAATTTTTTAATTATACTATCTCTTTATCCTTACATGTTGTATAGTTGTAGTAGATTATTAATTTTATTTTCAAGATTATAAATTTAAGAATACTTACCTATATATTTACTACAAAAGTCTTATCTCCTAATTAACTTCTTCGCTTGCTTATCTTTTTATATTATAAATATTCTTAATAAAAAAATTAATTTCGATACTATTATCACCGATATGAAAAAAAAAAAATTTACATTAAATACTGCATATAACTTAAACTCAAACTGATAATAAACTAAACTATACTTATAGAGTAACTTATGATTTTATATATATAGTGTCAAATCTTCAAAACCATATCAAAAATTTCAAAGGGCAAAATAGTAATATCAAAAAACACACTATACAAAATAAGATATGATTAAATTTTTTTATTTTTATATATATGATCACATCATTGTCCAACTAATCTTTTCATATACTATTTCTTTTTTTGTATATATCAAGATATTGAACAACTATTTTGACTCAATTTCATATAGATCAAGAAGAAGAAGAAAAATAATATTTAGACTATAGTTTTTATATGGCTGATCAACCATCTATTGGAGAAATGTTACCAAGATCAGAAATTTCATTTAGAAGACAAGGTTCATCAGGTTTAATATGGGATGATAAATTATTATCCGGAGAACTCAAGAAAATTGATCATCAAGGTGTACAAGAGAAGAAAAAAGAAAAAAAATCGTCAGAGCCGAGACCTATTAGGTCTCGAACTACAGATAACTACATGCAACCGTCCATAGATCCTCCATCTCCTAAGGTATCTGGTTGTGGTGTTTGTGGTATTTTTGGGAAGCCTATTGATAAATCTCAAAAAACAAGAAAAAATGTCAAACGTAAGTCTTAATTAATATATGTGTATATTTTGGTGAAATTATTAATTAATCACCTCTATGTTTGTTATATATATATTTATGTGTTTTGTTGTGGTAATATATGTACTATGTTTTATTTTCAGCCATATGAATGAATCATGGTTTTTTTTTGTCGGTAAGATTTTAGTTTTTATCTTGTCTTTCATTTTTTTTTAATGATGGTGGTGTTCGAATTAGATGGTACGATATTTATCAATTTTCATAACTCCTTAATCAAAACTACCCGGTATAACATGAAATGTTCACCAAATGAGATGGGGGAGAAGGAGGAGGGGAGAAACAAATATTATTAAGAAAAAATGTCCTCTAACACCCCTTGAATATTTGTGCTACACGAACTTTTCTAGTAAGAAAACTTTGTCGATATTGAATGCAAACTTTTTTTTTTTTTTTAAATATATTGATTTAGTCGAAAACTTTCTATAACAGTCTCGTTTGTTATGAGATCTTTTAGTGACTAACTGTTATACATGTATAATAACATTTGATATTTAAATCTTATTTAGTTATTATAGACACACAAAAAATTGCATAAAATCTATTTTTCTTCCTTTTGTAATAAAAAAAATGCATCTTTTCTAAAATTGTTGTCTCTCTTGTGTGAAGATGTTTTTTAGTTTATTTTACGCATAAAACAAATTTAGCCATTCTTGAATATTAAAGACAGCTTGAAGGCTCAAGAAAGTTGTGCATTTCATGTTTTTTGACTTTTTGCTAACAAGTTGATAATAATTGAAAAATTCCAAGTTTGATCACCTAAAGCAATTACAAGTATTATTATTTAATTTGTTGTAGACCTTTGTTCTTATTTGGTGGAAACAAACATCAACTATCTCCGTTTTAATTTAATTGTCTTATTTTCACTTTGAAATGATGTTTAATTTTGTGATCTTAAATATGTCATTGAAATTAAAGAGTTGTCAAAAAATGAAAAAAAGATACTTTTTTTTTTAAACAGACTAAAAATACAGTAAAATAAATAAATTAAAACGAAGAGCGTACTTACAATATAATTGACATTTGAAATTATGTTATATTTTAAAAAGGCAAAGGAGAAACCAAAGGATGAAGTGGTTATTGAATTTAATATATTTTATATAAAAACAGGTCATTTTCTTGATAGATATACAAACCACCCAATTCCCAATTAAAATCCATTAATTTGTTGTCTTGTGTTGGCTGCTATAATCCACATATTATTTTATTACAACCTGTATATGGGTCTTTCTTTTAGGTAGAATTGTCCCAAGTAAAAAACATCTTGAAGTGGGGGAGGTTTAGGTTTGAACAACCCCACCTAGTAGTGTACTAATAACCAAAAATTAATTAAGGATTTAAGTTATATACAAATAACTTTTTACCTTTATAAGGTTAAGGTTAAGGTTTTTATATCACTATTTTCTTTCGACTCCACTTATAAAATTATACTAAATATATTATTGTTAATTATTGTTGTTATTATAGATTACATAAAGGATTTGTATATTGTCGATGTAATTTAACTGTTATAGAGATCCAAATTAATTTTCAAGATTCTTAATAATTGTTTATTATGAAGATCATATGTGTGGCGCAGATGCCTACGAATTCAACCGAACCTAATAGTTTTGAGTTAAACCATATTTGTGTATGTGATAAATATCTACCAAATGTATATAGATATTAAATTTGAGACCTAGTAACTCGAATATTTAGTAGATTTTATGGCATCCAAATTCATTAAGTTTAGATTTTAGATATACCTCTATTTATAAATACCTTTATGACTAGTAACTTGATTGTGTGAATATCTTTACCTAGTTGCACGGGGGTAGACATATAAAATTGTCACGATCTATATTCATGGCACGTACTACCCATGCAAATTGCCCTAACAGGCCTCACAAAATTTTCCTTGGACTACATCATATTCATCGAACTCAAATACATGTGTACCCTATGAACTTGTGCTATCTTGTTGAGCTCTTCATTTTCCTTCGTTTTTCTTATGTAGGATTTTTCTAAGGTGTCATGTGCATCCAAATTCGACAGTTTGCCAACCTAGACGCCTACTAGTCCTCTAGTGACCTACCCTCGTCGGTTGACCCTTTGTAAGAGGTTGTCACATATACTCATCCCATTCCCCCAAGAGACTTAATTAGCATCTTCTATTATAAGATTATGCCCCACCATCGCACTGAGGGAGTGTCTGGCTCTGACACTATATATACTTTTCACAACCCAAACACATAATTTCTTTTGGTCCAATATGCCTCACAAATTCGTTTCTTAGACTACAACACCATCAAGCCCAAAAAGTGTATGTACCATTTAAACCTGTTTTATGTCTTATAAAGATCTTTAGTTTCCTCTCTCATTCAGATATAGGTTTCGCCTAAGATATTATCTGCATCCCTTCTTCAGAAACTTCCCAACGTATAAGCCTGCCAATCCTTTTGTAATCCACCCTCATCAACCTGCCTTTTGTCATTATATTTTTTCTTTATTTCTTTAAAAAATTATATATATATATATATATCACTTTTTAGGAGGATTAGATGGGTAGGGGAGTAAGATCTACAAGCCAAAAATGATATGGAATTACTTGAATGTTGGCATTAAATAGATAGTGATAGAAAGTGTATACAATAAAGAGAATATATCAATTTGGAAAATGAAATGATGTTTAAAATCTAGCCACTAGTGGTTTGTACTTTAGCCAAAAAGTAATTCTCCCATTAAGTGCTAATGCTGATAGATCCCTAAACTACAAAGCTTAACTACTATATGACCCTTTACATCAATTTCACATAATTGAGTTATGCAATTGGAAACACACTAATGAATTGATCGTAAAGAATGAATTTACGAGAAACTTCTCTTAAATCGTTATAATCATATAGCCTAAAAAAAAGAGATCAAGAAGAGGTATACTTTAGGATAATTGCACTTTTTTTTTCTTAAAAAAATTAAGACACATATACACACTTCATTTCAATGAATTTCCATTTACAAATCTAAAAAATAAATAAATAAAATTCTAAATTAAAAAAAGTAAAAGTATTACTACCAAAATAAATTAATTATTTAGGACTCAATGGTCTTTTGGACTTTTGTCTTGAAGATTAAAATATAAAGTTTTTCCATTGAAAAATAGAGGAATCCACCTGTGGAGTGAGTAACATATGACCCAAAACTTGAGCCCACTATGCAATGCCAGGCCGGCCCATATATTTTATCAAATTCCTGTTGAAATTTGTCAAACAAAAATCTCATTAGAATACGATTTAACTTATATATATTGATAACATGATATATGGTCAAAAATATATATGCATTATCACTTTTTCGTGAGTTTCATACCCTAACTATCAATTGTTCTCTTTTTCTACTTGAACTATCAGCATCTATATTTTTAACTTATCGTGAGTAGATGATGATAGTTCAGGTAAGAAGAAGGAATAACCAATAGTTGGTCTAATCAGATTCGAGGTGTGTTTTAATATATAGATGGTGATAGCTCAAGTAGAAGAAGGGAACAACTAATAATTGAAATATGAAACTCACGAAAAAACGATAGTTCAAATGTGTTTTTGACTATTAACTTTATCAGTGTACTTTATTTTGTTGCAATAATATAGTTACTTGTATTTATTTTTGAGCAGTATGATAGTTCTATAAAAATTCTTTTACATTGTTGGTATATAAAAATTAGTTGGTAATAGCACTTTTCGTCCCTCGGTCATTGATAAATTCTTATCATAGTCCTTATGATATCTGACTAAGTAAATTTAATCTTTAATTAACTAAAATATACACTTTTAATTCATTAGCCTGTGAATATTTATAAATTTACCATAATTATTAACGGCTCCATCACTTAACAATAACAACAACATATTTAGTGTAATTTTAAAAGTGAGGTTTAGAGAGAATAGTGTGTACATAGATCCTACTATACCTTGAACTCAATTACTTAATATACCAATATATTTAGTTAAGTATGTACTGTTACTCCATAATTGACATCTACTTTATGATCAATATATAATTAATTCTTACAATTAGCAACTATTTGGCTTTTTCTATTCACATGGGATGACTAAGAAGTGAATAATAATTGACAATTAGCACATGATTAGAGATACATTTTGCAATTATTAACATGTAATTTTACAATATATTTTTTATAATATGGTCTAGCTAGCCCTCAATCAATTGTCTCAGATCTGATTGACAGGTTTGCAAAAATGTGTTAATTTGTCTAAACAGTTACATGTGCCATTAAAATAAATAGATGAGTAAAGGTTATTTTATTAAAATTATCTTTTATTGTTTTTCCTCAAAATGGGTAATAACTATTGAAAAAAAGAAAAGAAAAGGAAATTGTATAGATAATTTCTTAAAGTAAAAAAAAACTATTTTTTATACCATAGATATTTGGATAAAATAATAATAAATGCAAAAAGGATATATAAAGTATATGAATAAATGGAGACAGACAGAATGAGAAACTTCTTTCAGCTATACCACATGTGGTTGTGGTTTTTTCCAGGTACATTTGACTTCATATAATTTCATAAATATATACTGACAATATAAAAAACTATATTATATATATATTTTAATCGATTATAACATATTATTTACTACATGTTATAGGTTACCAAATTAGGATTACGATAGATAGTTATGTTATTTTTGTAAGTTATCTTAATTACCTAATGGCAAAAAAAAATCATAACCTATTCACGTATACAAGTTAAATTTTTTCTTAAATTGCGTAAAAATTTTAAAAAAAGATTTCGGGTAAAAACTCACAAGGGAAATCCACTTCAGAATTGGAAAGAAATAATTGACCAAGAAAATAATGAGATGATATATATAGAGGTGGAGTTACTTTGTCATGGGTTGTCAATTAATACTTTTTTTATGGAAAAATTATATCACGTAAATAGGCCATAAAAAAAAACTTTTTGAGGTATATATATTGTATATTAAATTTCCTTAATTTATTTATGTACTTATTTAATTTCTTGACTTTTTTTTTTGAAAACTCTGACTCTGATCACTATCATGCATAAAATTCTAAAGTAAAAAAGATAGGACAAGCACATACTCACTTCATCTCAAGTTATTTGTCATAGTTTCTACAGATAGTTATCTTAAATTATCTGTTATTTTACAAATTCAACATAAAATTAATCATGTTTTTCCATTTTATCGATCTTTGATAGTAATTGTTCTTGAACACTACAAACACCTCAATAGAGTAGATATTTAATGAAGAGATCAAACTATAACTTAAGACATAAATAACGATAAAATAGTCAAAGTTTTTTCTTAAAGGATATGTAAAAGATAAATACGACAGACGGAGGAGAGGGAGAGAGTACCTTTTTCATGTTATAGGCCATATGTTTGGAACTAAATTTCTCCAAGCTATCATAAGTAGTTCTTGCACATTTAAAAGCATGAACTTGCATAAATCCTGGCATGTCTGTGACCAATACTTTAACTTGAAGAATTGCAGCCATTGATGCCACATTTAATTCAGCATGTGTCACTGATTTTCTTGTTCCAATAACACAAGAAGCTGATTTTCTTGATTCAATAATTGGATTTCTTGATAATTCACGAATTTCCTTATTAACAATAACTTGTCCTTCAATTGATGAAACTGATTTTCTTGTTGTTTCTCCCTTTGTTGTTGTTGTGATGACAACATTGTTATTTTGATGATGATTTTCGCGATACGTTTTTGATCTTCTAAGGGGCCATCCTTTTGATATTCCTTTCTTTAACATGGTTGATAAGTCTGGTTCTGGCTTCGGCTTTGGCTTTGGATTTCCGGTGTCTAAGTTGTACACATACATGGATCCTTTGTTTTGCTTCTCTCCCACTATTCTTGTTGCCATTTTATTTTTAGGTGTGTTGAGTTTTGTTGAATGGTATTTTGGTGGGATGAGAGAACTCATGTATATGAATCTTGATTGAGGGGGTTTGGGGTGGGGGTGGGGGGTTGTATATTGGTTAGGGTCAAAGGGAAATACATGATTTGAAGAACATTTTGTTTAGGTCGGTTTGGTGCACAAAGTATTACACATTAATAAGATTTAGGGAAGGGTTGTATTTCGAAGCATGTAATGTAGAGTTATAAACAGTTTATCCTAATACAAATACTAGCGGCTGCTTCTATAATTTGAACATATAACCTATAAGTCATACGAAGACAAATTTACCGTTACTCTAAAGCTCTCCTTCAAGGATCCGTCTCGTTAAGCTGATTAAAACATAGTACAATAAGCATCAAATATCGAAAAATAAAATTATTATGTTAAGATGACTTAAATGTCCTTATTATTACTTCTTCAGTCTCATATTAGATGGACATTTTACTAAAAATAGTTATTTTATATTACTTGATCACTTACTAAATCGTGATAGAATTATTTAATTTTTTTCACATTTTACCCCTACAATTAATATGGCCTTTGGAAATTTAAATAAATTTTAAAGATCTAAAAAATAATAATCAAGAAGCTAATTAATATAAACAAAGAACAAAATAGTAAAATTAATCAATCTATTAATGATTTATGTAAGTTATACAATAAAAATTGCCCATAAAACAGTATAATTTCTTAATTATTGTGTAAAATAGAAAGCGTTCATCTGAAACGAAGAAAGTAGTATTTACGAAAGATATATATAAAGGCGAATTGCCAAAATGGAATGATTGAGGGAATTAATAATTCTGTCTTGGAAAGGGTGTTTCAAGGATGACAAAAGAAAAATTTAAAAAATAGAGATACAAGAATAAAAAATAACATGTCAAATTAAAAATGCTTATAAATTTAAAATCTTTTTAAGTTTGGATGATAAATTTATGGATTTATGATTGATTCTAACTTATAAAATATCAAGTTTATCAAACACGTAAATAATGTAGAAAACGCTTATAAGCTTATCTATTCTTTCTACAATCAGTAAATTCAAAATGATATAATTTAAATAAAAATATTTTCAATATATTTACATAATTACAGTAAAACAAATTAAATTATTTATGAAATTCGTTCTAGATACGCTTCTAATTAGAATCTGAAAAGCTAGCTCATAAAAAGAAGGGAAAAGAGTCTGATATACCCTTCAACTTTGTCATTTGGAGCTGATATGCCCCTCGTTATGAAAGTGACACATATATACCCTTACCGTTATACAAACGGCTCACATATCTTCCTACCGTCACAAAATGAGCTCACATATACCCTTCATTTAACGGGAGTGAAAAAATCAGTTTTAAATTTATATATTTAACTTTTAATTTTTAAAAAAAATCATTTAGGGGTATATATGATACTTCCAACAAAGTTTAAGGTATATTTTAATCTTTTTCATACATAAATTATTTTTTGACTTCTTTGATTATCATTATTTGAGTTTCTTATTCTTATTTTATTTTTTTCTTTCATTCCTTGATGTAAAAAAAAATAATTAAAACTATTTTATTGTGGCTATATTATAATTTAAAACTATTTTTTCTGCTATATTGTAATTTAGTTTTTGTATTTGGAAAAAAAATTGGGTCATCTATAATTAATTTTACAAAAATAGTAGTGAAACATAAATAAATTTGACCATCAAAATAATAAATCTAAATTAGTCAGTGAAACAAAAAAAAAAGTCAAAAAAATATATGTTTGAGGAGGATTAAGTATATCCATATGAGATTATATTTTTTTTTAAAATAATAATTAAAAAATTAAATTAAAACTAATTTTTTCACTTCCGTTACAGGAAAAGGGTATATGTGAGTCATTTGTATAACAGTAGAGGTATAAATGAACCACTTTCATAACGAAAAGTATATCAACTCTAACGGCAAAGTTAAAGGGTATATCAAACCCTTTTCCCTAAAAAGAATAAATATTAGGGTCAAATATGGTTTGATTAGATAGTAGGTAAAGGGTTGATCAAAAGTAGCAAACCATGTGTTATTGCCTATAATTTTGGATAATAAAATGGTGGCAATGTTTAAACAAGATTTGATGTATTTTTGACTCTATTATAATTAGTCTTTTGGGGCATATTTGTTTTTTTTCCTAACCACATACAGACCCCTACCTTCCCACCGCCACTCTTAAGTACTACTCACGGGCCCATATCTTTTTTTTCTGTTAGGTATCTGATATACACATTATAATTGAGACGGTAATATTAATCCTTAAATAGATATATTGAGTGATTTTTTCTTGATTAAATTAGAATTTGTGCATTATAAAATTTATTTCTAAGAATGACACTCTTAATATAATTCTTATTATTCCACGGCTTGAATTCAAAAGTTCTGATTAAGAATAAAGAAAATCTCAATTATCTATCACAAATCATGTTAGTACTTCATTTTTGTTTTCTCTATTTGTTCATTTGTAAATTGATTGAATGGAAGATTGAATCTATTTCTTTATATTTTATTCTTCGTCCATCAATAGTCATGGTGGAATGAATTAAAAAATAATAATTAATTAGATATTTTGAGTTTTAGCTTTGAATATATAAGAAGATTGAGTAATTTACAAAATAATAGATTTTAGAGATGGGTGATCTCGAACTTTTGACTCTACTTGTCTTGTGAGCATAAATTCAAGATCAACAAATTTTGCCTTTTATCCTTGAAGTATTGCTTATGGAGCAAGTGGGAATTAAAAGTTCAAGATCAGTCATTTTCAAGGTCATTGAATGTACGTAATTATTTTCTTGAAAAACTTGATACAAATTAACACCTCTCTTTTTAATGGTTTTACGTAACACGAATTTAAATTAATTGAAAAATCTTACGTAGCTAGGTATCGAAACATCGAATGAGAAACTTAAAAAATAATATCTTTATTTTATTTTATTTTCAAATTAACAAATAGGTATGTAGCTCTATATAGTTAATAACCAAATGGAGAGGACAGCATTCTATGGCAGGAATGGCAAATAGGTGAAAAAAATTCAAGCTCCATGTTGAGTTATTAGCAAACAAAGAGGAAAACTATTAATAGAACATGTGATGTTTTTCATCTCTCTTTTCTTTCTTTTTTAATTAGGAATTTAAAAAGTTGAATTTTATTATTAAATATTAATTTATATATACCGACCATGTGAAAAAATATTTACATTTTTATGTAGAATATCATAAAAAAAAACTAAGATTAGTCCTCTAATAAATATGATAAATCGTCTGTTATAATAGGCTAAAATATTCTCATATAATAAAATATTTATTTTAAGTTAAATCATTTCAAGTTTGAATTTAATTTCTTTACATCAATCGCGAAAAAGGATTTTACACTATCATAATTATATAAAAGATCTTTATCAACTATTTCATTTGATATTCTTTATTCACTTGTCTAATTAATTCAGATTCACTAACGTAAAATTCATTAAGATCAAAGAAATCCAATTCATCTTACCACACTTTTTGATACAATAGGTTGATGGAGTGAATAAAAGCTATCAACTTCAATACATATCATTGATATCAACTTCTTTGCTCCTCCTCATCCTCATCCTCATTCCTCAAAGCACTCAAGAAAGCAAAACAAATAAAAACAAAAACATTAAATAGTCATAAAGATGTAGAACTAACTCTATTCCCACAATTTATCATCTCTATTATTTTCTATCTCTTTCAAAGACATTTATTGAAGAATGGAGAGTTGAGAAGACAATTGAATTTAAGATAAATTGGTTTTTACATGAATTATACCCTTTGATGTTAACTCTTTTGAGAAAGACATTAATGTTGTTAGTCCTCACATGTTAGGTTAGACAAAATTCACACTGTTTGAAACTTATCCCCTCTTGTTTTTTCCTTGAATCAAATTTTGTTTGACTCAAGTGAAGGACCACTTTTAAACTAAAGTTTCAATAAATTACAAGCATGTTTCTATGATAATGATGAATTGATACCAACCAAGGTTGTGATAGAATGGTAAGTATTCCTTCATTCTTAATCAGAGGTCTCGGATTGTTGTGATAAAATGGTAAGTATTCATTTATTCTTAATCAGAGGTCTCGGATTCAAATCTTGCATATTGAAGTCAACAATGAATTTTTCTGATCATACACCTTACACTAGGATTTAGGAAGGACATATGTGAGGACATTTTATTCACAACTAGAAATAAAGGTTATTTCCACTACTAATGGAATGCAAGTCAACTAGGAAAATACAAACTTAACACGTCTTTTTTTATTTTTCTCATATCTGAATGTATGTCTTCGTCGAGTTGGTCCGTCTCTATTTTCTCACTGATTTAATCAAAATATTTAGGAAAAAAGCTAGGGAATATTTTTCAATGGGAAAATATGTTTTTAAAAAAAGTAGGATTGGGCTATTCATTGCAAAGGGATTGGGAAGATTTTACAATATTGGCACATATGACATAGTATCCTCACTGTCCATTTTTTGGGCCCTTTGAACCAAGCATATTGGCCTGTTATAGGGATACATTACCAATTGTGCTATTATCCACAGACCAAATGGGGTTTAGGTTTAGCAAATTCTTTCAAAATTAGTGAGGGATGAAAGAGTAGGGACTAGTATACTTGGTATGAAAATGAATGTCACAATTGTATGTTTGGCATGAAAGTGATGGTCACAATTGTATATTTGGTATGAAAATGATTTGTCACAATTGTATAAGTTTTCTTTTCTCTTTTTAAAATTTTTATTTTTATGAAACGATAACATTAGACTCACAATAAAAGCGACTTATCTGTCAACTTTTTCATTATCAACCTAAATAAACACTCTCCATTATAAGGTTGTGAGAGTAGAAGTAGAGTCATAGTTTGAAGTTTATGATTTTGAAATTCTAATTCTTTAAAATTATTTGTTCTAAATTAGTAATAATTTGTATATATTCAATGAAGTTATTTAGACAAATAAAGAATTTAGATTGCTACTGACTTTGATCGAACCCGTAATCAACACATTGGCTCCGCCCTTGTGCCAGAATATTATTTACCTCTAATTAAAATTTATTACTTCTTACATACTTGATATTTTTCATAATTCACCCTAGATGTTATCCGAGCAAAGGATCGCCCCGCACCTCGATTATACTACCATATCATTGATAACTACATTTTCTAACTAACATAAATATCAGATAACTTTACCATTGATATTTGTGCAGATAATACAGAATCATCATCTAACTTTTTTTTGCATGTCTCTAATATGAGATTTGAATCAACTGTAGATTCAGAAGGTCGATTACACATTTACATGAACTTAATAATTTTTTTCACTATATACTTACAAATATTTGACTGTAAATTTAATTATCATTATAGTAATAACTTGAAATTGTTACATATAAGAGTTAATCATAAATTTTAAATTATATATCCGTCTTTATTTAAACATTAGTCTTTCATAGTTTTTCTATACAATTGATTGGCCATATATAACCACACCTTTTGGATGTTATCTTGTGTCATAATTCCTTGATATACCTTATAAATCCAATTTGTTGCTTGTTTCTTGTGGCCCTTTGGTATTAATTCAATTAATGGCTAAGCATTCCTAAATGCATAATACAAAAAGATTGAGACATGAGGTGGCAACTAGTAGTTGGAAATTGAAATTACACAAATTATTATAAGATTTTTGTTAATTGTCACAATGTACATCCTTTGATGTGATGTGAATTGCATTATTTAAAGTAGACATTTAATTACATTTTCCTGTGTGGACAATTGCTATTGCCACTTTTTTGCTAATATAATAGTTCATCAATCCAAATTTGAGTACTAGTATTTTATATAGTTATTTGATGATAAAGATAATATTTAAAGAAAGTTATATATATAAGATGATCGCCCATTCAAACACGCTTATATATAATAATATATATGTGTTATAAACATGTAGATTATTGAAATCTTTAACACTTTCAAATGTAAACAAATACAAGATAAAAAAATAACTGCACTTACTGACTATGATACACGAAAGTACAAAAAAGGTTCAATATATATTGAACACCAATGGCGTATTCGATAGGAAAGAAAACATTTTCTGAAAAAATGCATGCTCCTGCAAAATGTCAAATAAGGAAAAAGGTCAAAAAAAATTTTGTACTGGTCTAAATTGAATAACTTTACATTTAAATTTTATCTTATATTATTCTGTTATTTAATAAAAATAAGGTATATTTTTGTTCCCCATTTTTGTTCTTGACCCTTAACGGAGTTCAACATGAGGATAATTTTAATCATAATAAAACAATTGGGGGTAAATTTCTTGAAATGTTTGTGGTAATCTAGTCACTTTTCAGTTTTGTAATTAAAAAAATGGAAAAAGGGTTAAAAATACCCTTGAACTATAGGAAAAAGTTTAAAAATATCCTTCATCCATCTTTTGATCTAAATATATCCTTCTGCTCATTTTTTTTATCTAAAAGTACTCTTTCATTCACCTTTTAGCTCACTTATACCCTTAAACTAACAACCATATCTTAATTTTTTATTTTTTTTTTTAAATATTTATTATGTGTCATTCTCTTCATTGGATGAAACAAAATCCCCATAATTTATCCAAGCCAAAAAGAATATACTTCTTCAAGACCTCAATTATTTTTATTTTTTTATAAAAAAAATCTAATAGTTTTTTATATTTGTTGTAGCTTTTTTTTATCCGACTCCTTTCAAAAAAATTCTCTATTTTTCTCAAGTTATTACTTGGATTGAAGACACATAGCATAAGGAAAAATTAACAGCTAAGATTTAATCAATTACATTAAAATTTTAAATACGGTATAAATAATTAATATATCATAAACAAATTAATAATATTATCTTATCCATAATATATTATATTTTTTTCTCTCTTTTCCTATTTTTATTTTTCCTACGTGCTACGACCTACAACATCTATATATTTTTTTTCTTCTTTTCAATCAGTTGTTACAGAGATTATTAGTCAAAAAAATTAAATGATTATTTTAAAAAAAAAGATAGACTTTGTTTAGGATTTATGATAATATGATATATATGTCCCTGTAATTGTGGCATGACAAATATTTTTAAAATATTTTAATTATCTAAAACAGTTTTTTCTTAAAAAGCTATAGAAAATAGAAATTACTAGATTTAAAAATATATATATTTTTTGGATCTTGAAAAGATATATTGTTTTGATTTGGATAAATTATGGAAAAAAATTAATAGAGGTGGATTTTTATTTCATTCAATAAGAAAATGACACATAATAAGTATTTAAAAAAAAGAAGAAGAAGAAGATTGTTAGTTGTAAGGGTATAAGTGAGCCAAAAAAATGGATGAAAGGGTAATTTTAGACAAAAAAGATGAGTAAAAGGGTATTTTTAAACCAAAAGATGGATGAAGGGTATTTTTACACCTTTTCCTGTAGTTCAGAGGTATTTTGTCCCTTTTCCGTTAAAAAAATAGATAGTTATTATCACGAAGTTAAACTCCTAAGACAATAATATCTTTCAATTACTAAGGTGAAAAGTGGCTATTTGTGACTTTTATAAAAAAATAATATTCAGACTCCGTTAACGGCTAAAGCAAATACGTGACGATTGTATATAAGTTGACCAAAAATATAATAGAGGGCAAAATCGAGCAAACTTCGAATGATAAAATGAGGGGTAAATTTGAACCTTTTTTTCACGACTTTTTTTTTTACTAGACCATTTGTTGAATTTTGTTCTGCTGCATGGTGCAGTGGAGAGTTGAGCATGGCCGGAGAACTGTTTCACCACCGGAAAGTGGAATCACCGGCAAGTTATCGCAGTTACAGATCTCGATCATCGTGCCATCGGGATCATGAAAGAATATTTGATCAATGTAGATGTTACCTTCTTCAACTCTGCACTTGATATACTCTGTTTCCATCTCTTTTAGCCTATTTTCTACTATTGTCATGCTCTCACACTGCAATCAACAACATACTAGAGGTCAATTTAGTTCAAATTATCGACTCGTTGCACTAAGTTCTCGTTATGAAGAAAGTTCAGAGAAAAGTTAAATCATATTTAGTCTATCAACTATATATATATATGGGGTCAGACTTTTCCTTAGATATACTATCTATAACAAAAGTTTAATAATAAAACGTATGTAGTAATTAGTGAGTAATTTACTAGTCTAATTAACACAAAAATATGGTTCTCATATAGAGATTTGGTAACAAATTAGGAAACATGACAATCATATGTTATGTTCGAAAAAGCCAATAAGGTAATTAATACTCCCTTTATTTTGATTTATATATTTTACTTTTTTTTTGGCCAATTTAAAATGATGTATATAGTAATAATATGTACATCAACATCATCTATATAAAATTCTACATATGTCACTGCTTTGATGTATCTAATAGTAATTATAAATAGATTATATTTACGAATAATTCTACATACACCACTGCTCTATGGCATATAGAGATGTGATGGGTTGGGTTGGGTTGGGTTGTTATCATTTATTTCTCATTAACTATCGTTTTAGCTTATTTCATGCTCATTAAGAAAACAATAAATACAAGAGAAACGTGAATTCTTTTTTAATACGGTATATAGAGTTGGAAACAATAATTAACTTTAATCTTGAATTTCTAAAGTGATAATTATTTTGAGACATTTTTTTTCTCAAATTATAACGACAAAAAAGATTGAGATAAGAAGTAATAATCTATATATGTTTACGCGGTTCATTTTAAATTGAGAATAAATGTAGGTCAAGAGTGATTCTTGAGCCGTAGGTCTATCTGACATCCTCTATGTCACACAAGGTAAGGACCAAATAAAGTTGATCTGCGTACATTCCACCCTATTCAGACGTTATCACTTATGTAACTACGTTAGATATGTTGTTGTTGTTGTTAGGAGATGAAAGAGTGATGGAAAGTTGTGTACCTGAAAGGAAATGTGATTATCCTTGGGATTAATGATGTTAATCTTGGGCATATTGTCTGGATCCTCAGATTGCAAAAGATGTATGCCAATTCCATAATTAAACAACCTGAAAAATGTCATAATTAATAGTTAATCAATATGTTTAATTAGTATCTTAATTAATGTTTGATTAATTAATTAATTAATTAAATTAGTACTCACCAAGCTCCATCAAAATTAAAAGAACCAGGTCTTCTAATTGGAAAAAATCCAAGAATATTTTGGTAAAAATCAAGAGATTTTTCAACTGATCTACAAACTATTGATATGTGATTTAATGACTTTAAATGCAATGGATTTGCCATAATATTCTTCCACTAAATATGAAATTAACAAACAAATTAAAGACAAGAACAAATGAAGAAAATACAAACTTTAAGGCAAGAAAGAAATTAAAGAATTAATTGCAAAGTAGAGTAGTAATGGAGTGGTTATTTATAGAAAAAAATAATCCTGAAATGATTTTAAAAATAAAATAAAATTGGTGACAATTGGTTTTAAAACAAGTACATACCACGTGGTGATAGTTTTAGTTTAATATTCAAAAAAGACATGCAAAAACTTTCCTTTCCTTTATTTTCCGATGTTTGTTTTGAAGCTCCATAAATTTAAATTCATTAAAAAGTTTATATAAGATAAAGTATTTCTTATTAAAGACGATACTTCAAAAGCTAAAATGGTTTATGATGGAGTGGTAAGACTGCTCTACTCTTAATCAGAAGTCTCGAGTTTGAACTTTAGGTACGAAGAAAATCATGTCCTCATTTCATGTGTTTGTTACTATAATTTTATTATTTTTATATCTAGTGAACCTTCTCGTATTTCATTAATTGTATGCTTAATCAGCTTGAATAATTAGGACCATTCATTTATTAAACAAAATATTAGTGTTCCCATTCAGATTTGGTTTAGTGGGGATTAATATATTTTAAAATAGTTGTATTTCAAATATATATATACGATTAAAATTTTATAATATTTTAGATGTCGTAATAAGGAAATGATCTGTTATGACCACTTATAATTGAATAGAAAAAAAGTGATCTTTTTAAAACTTTTACGTTTAATAATAAAGATCTCTCTCATGTGGTATATTTGACCGTCAAATCCTAATAACGTATTTCTCTCTCATGTGGTATATTTAACATGTTAGCTATAACATTGCACGGATCGATACACACAATGCCTATTATCCATCGTTTATGACTAGAATTATTAGGGTATCTAATTGCATTCATTCTCCTAGCTTTCATCTCTCACTGTCAGTATTAGTTGAGTGCTTTCATCGTTGATATTCTTTTCGATCTTTACGTATTTCAGCGCTCCAATACTGGAAATTCTCTCTGCTCTATCATACTCCAGCTTGATAGTTTTGTCCGTAGTTGACCACCAAATCCTAACAATTTTGGTGAGTCGCCATAAATTTGTTGTGTAACATGATTTCAACACACTTTTTTGTCCCTATCTTTATTTTTGGAAGAAAAAGAACATCTTTTACTATTACAAGTCCATTATATTACACTTTACTTCTTTGATATATGAGGGTTTACAATTCAACACTGGTGTGAGTTTGAGTATAAATTGGTTTCTTTCAATTGGATGAAAACTTTCTTATAAAGAAACACAAGAGTAAAAGAAGAGTCTATGAAGAAAATTAGTAACATTTTGGGCAGCTAAAACCAAAGTAGAGTTTGTATTAATAAGCAGATTGGACTAAATTTGAATGTGTCAGATCCGAAAATATCATTTAAATAAATTAGAAACAAGTCATAATCTAATAACTGATATTTAGAGCCTAAATTAAATTTCCTTCAACGAAAAACTGTAATATGTATTCTAAATTGTCATATACCAACAAAAGAAGAAAATAAAAATGACACGTCATCATGATAAGCTGGAATTTTTATTAAATAAGTGACGTGGCAATAACGTGTCAAATTGCCATACCAACCACTACTATAAGCACATCATCAAAATATATTTGACTAGTATTTTGTTATTTTTTCTTTATACTTCACTTTTTTTAGTAGCCTAAGGATACTCAAAATTAAGAGTTTTTGATTCGGTGCATCAACTTCGAACGATGACGAATTCAGAATTTAATTATTATGAATTATGAGTTGAGAGAATGAGATTTAAATTGTATATTTGATTATATTTATAGTTAAAATTGATCAAACATATCAATGATTTAAATTTGATTGCTTTGATTTTGAGATTTTCTAATACAAAATTCATTATATATACTTTATATTACGAATTTATATAAATTAATTATGATATTAATTGATTATCTTTATAAAATTTCACATACATCGTCAAAAACATAGTTGGGATAAATTTATTGTCAAAGAGTTGTATCTTGTACTATAATATTTAAAATCAAATCATTGAATTTTCTAAATCTGTGAACTCGTGTTAGTCTTAATATGAAAGTTATGCATGAATATAAGACTTATAAATTTTCTATAGACCTAGTTGCTATCGAAACTATTAGCCGCCTTACACATGTTAGAATGATATATAGATTAAATTCGAATTTGAATTTTGATATAAGAGAATTTATAGTCTTTTAAGTATTTTATAAGATTTTCATTTAGCCAAAAAGTCTTATTATATGTTGCTACAACTTAGAAGAAACAAATCATATTTAATCAATTTACTGCACCTCGATCTTAAATAAATAAATTTAGGTGCAAAACTAATTAACATCGATATGAATCTTTATTGATTGTTCGCATCAATATAACAATTATGCATGAAATTTTAATTGCACGATTTTCTTTTTAAATAGTTTGGTCTTCAATTTTTACCTCTAGCAATCAGTAATTACACGATATTTCTTTTTAAATAAGTTGATCTTTTGATTTTTATCTTTAACAATCGAACTTATACCTAGCAGGACATAAGTTCTTAAAGGGCGCGTGATATAATTTGTGGGATATTATGATGAAACGATATAAACTTATGTCCCACCAAAAAAGTTATTGATTTATCTTGAGAGACAAAAATTGAAGACCAGTACGAAATACGGTAAAAGTGCAAATGACCCGTTTTTCAACCCACCCAACCAAACATCAATGGGCCATAGTGTGGTTCGTAAATGATTAAGCCCAGATCTTAATAGGCCCATGAATTTAGCGAACCAAAGCCCAATTATTTTCGACGGGTATCTTCCCCGATTTAGGGCACAATTCGGGATACTCCGACACTTCTTCCCGGAAAATCTCCCTGAAAAATGAACGGCGATATGGAAATCTCCGTCGACAAGCTTCCGATCAAGCGTTTAGAGTTTATTGAAGAACAAGGCGCCGAACGCTTCCCTTCGTACTCTTTCTTTCTCTCTATATATAAAATGTAAAATTTCATGCATAATCAGTTTGTGAGCTGGATATTTACATTTAGATTTTGCGTAATTGTTGCAGTGATATAGGATACGATGAGAAAACGGTGAATTTGATTAGGAGAATTGATTTTGCGTGGGCAGTGGAAAGAGAGGAGCCAAGTAAGAAGCAGAAGAAAAACAGTAGTGCTACTTCTTCAAAGGAGACAAGTAGCAGTCAGCCATGGCAATGGCAGAGTTTGGTGGAGAATTTGCGATTGGCTCATCAAGAGCTTCAAGTCATTATCGATCTCATTCACACTGTAAGTGTTAAAATTAGCATTTTGGCTCACCCTATAGAATTTTGTGACATTATAATTTTAATGATTGAACTTCATTTCTATATAGTTTTGATAGAAAATAGTTCAAATTAAGTTTTAATTGTTCTTATATTTACATCTGGTCTGGTGTTTGTGTGGAGTCTGTCAAAGACTATGTGATAATTGTGAGATTTAGAGAACCCAGACAAGTAATTTAGTATTCTAGTGAAATGAACTTGAATAGAGCAAAAAGAATGGTGAGCAGATTATAGGTTCGGGATTTTAGTCTTTTTGAGTTAATGGTTTCTAAATTAATAATTTGTACATAGTAAATGGATTTCATATGACACATACAAGGTTTGGGCTAAAACTACTAGGTTCTGCTGAACGGCTGAACCTGCTTCCCACACTCTAGCTCCGCCTTGATAGTGAGGTTCAGTCAATGCCTACTAGTATGGGATTGATGTATTAGTTGATTGATTATTTGTTGGTACATGTTTAGTATGTCTTGTGCCTAGCTGGTTGTGTTTCATTCACTTACCATAAGAGGAAAACTGTGTGTTTTAGCCTGTTAATGTGCTTGAAAGTGGAAAATATTTGTCTTTTGCTGTACTCATTATTGGCCCATTGAGTTTTTTGTGGGCATCCAGTTTTAGACTGAAAGATATGGAGTAGTGTTTGCATCATGGATAAATGTAATGAAATTCCATTTATGAGAATAGAGCACACTGGTTTTGATTCGAAGTTGAGATTTATCATGAGTGGGTTGGAACATTTTTATTTAGTTATCAATATTAGTAAGGTATGAATCTAATTCAAAAAATACAATAGAGAACTGTAAAATACACACATATGTGATCGTAAATGTACTTGAAAAGTGGTTAGAGAGAGAAGATTCAAGACATCCTATTTACAACAGAGGAACTATTAACTAAAGACAGAAGCTACCTCTAAGTTGTTCCAATAGGGAATTCCATGTGTGCGTGATAAAGAAAGGCCTTTTGGAAAGGTGCAAAGTTGGATACACCACATTTCTATTACTCGGTAGCAGGGATGTTTTGGATTTTTGAATTGAATCAACGTGGCTATTCTGAATTGCAATAACTACACGGGTATCAAGATACTAAGCCACACTATGGAAGTCTGGGAGAGGGTGGTCGAGATGAGGATGAGGAGGGGTGTGTCAGAACCAATTCAGCTTGAAGCCATGAAAGGAGATTGTTTGAGCAGTATAGGGAAAAGGAGAGGGACTTGTTCATGGTGTTCATTGACCTAGAAAAGGCATATGATAATGTCCCTAGCATATCAATTTACTCCTCATTATCAGAATGATAGAGACAACTAAGGATTAGAAAATTTGACTTAAGCTTTTGGCATTAGTTATTTAAGTGGCATGAGATTCGTCAGTCCATTTGCTCCTTCAATCCCTTCCCGCCCCTTCTCCCTGGCATTTAAGACAGCACCTTTCTTAGGCATAATAAGCTGAATAAATTAGCAGGATGTTATGGTCCCCTGATATGGATCTGGTTATGGGGCATTGCAATATGAAATCTGAAGTTTTTTTCCTACGACCTATGGTGCTGGTTCGTTAAGAGAGAACCTACAATCTCTTGAGTTAAAGTACTCAAAAACTGAAATTACTTTTCTGCTTACATTTCCTGAGACAAACAGATAGTTTAAATACAACACTTAAAAGATAACTACCCCTAGAAACTAGGACATGACTTCCTAACATTACTGGAATGAAAAACTGCACTATTACAGGAAAATAACTACTATTAAAAGGAAATAACTACTGCTAAAAAGAAATAACTAATGCTGTAACTATTGGATGACTAAGGAGTGATAACATTACTCTCCTCCTTCAAATCGCGCTTGTCCTCAAGCGCTAAGTGCGGAAATTAGTATTTCCCTCCTTTCCAACAAACTCTTCCTCATCGTCTATAAAGTCAATCCAGAATAATTTCTTGCATTGATGACCTCGGGTGAATGGTTCATCACAATTGATACAAAGTCCCTTAAGTCGCCTTTCCTCCATTTCAGATCTGGTCAGTTTCTTCACAAATCTGGCATGTTGTTGAGGTGAGAAATCTGTTGTCTTGGATTTGCAAGCATCTAACGATTGCGAACAAACGGGTTGTTCCTTGCGTTCATAAAGTCGAGATAAACTCATCGTCGTAGCCAAATCTAGAGGATTATGCAACTCAACCTCAATTGCTATATAATCAGTAAGACCACTGATATAAAATTCAATTTTTTGCGATTGAGTGAGTGTACCAGCCCGCGAAATTAACTGTTCAAACTTTTCTTGGTAATTTGTCACAGACCCGATCTGGCATAACTTAACCAATTCTCCCAATTTCTGACTTCTAATTGGTGGCCCAAAGCGAAGGCTACATTGACGTTTGAATTCATCCTAGGATGGTTGAGGCATATCTATCTCTAGTTGAAGAAACCAAAGTTGTGCATTGCCTTCTAAATGAAAAGAAGCAAGTCCAACCTTTTCTTCTTCTGGAGTTTGTTGGTGTCGAAAGAAGTGTTCACATCTGTTCAACCATCCCAAAGGGTCCTCTTGGCCATTAAATCGTGGGAAATCCAACTTTGTATGTCGAGGAATGATGAAACTTCCTCCTACTTCTGATCCTGACCCTCCAACCACTTCATTTTTTCCCTTCCAACCGCGATTCTGACTTGTATTTTCATTTGAATCAGAATCGACCTTAGAATTCTCTAAATCCTTTGCGAGTGCATCCAAACGAGCATTTATTGCTTCCTGTCTGGCCAAATTGAACAAGTTCACCAATTGTGCTAGTTGATGTTGAATTTGGTCTCCCATAACTCCTGGCTCTGATACCAAGTTGTTATGGTCCCCTGATATGGATCTGGTTATGGGGCGCTGCAATATGAAATCTGAAGTTTTTTTCCTACGACCTATGGTGCTGATTCGTTAAGAGAGAACCTTCAATCTCTTGAGTTAAAGTACTCAAAAACTGAAATTACTTTTCTGCTTACATTTCCTGAGACAAACAAATAGTTTAAATACAACACTTAAAAGATAACTACCCCTAGAAACTAGGACATGACTTCCTAACATTACTGGAATGAAAAACTGCACTATTACAGGAAAATAACTACTGCTAAAAAGAAATAACTAATGCTGTAACTATTGGATGACTAAGGAGTGATAACACAGGAGCTGTGGATTATATATTGCATTATTGACTCTGCTGTTCTGCATACAGGTGGAGGCAAACGATGCAGTGACAGTGGCTGGCATGACCAGGCCAAAGCAATTGCCCAACGAGCATCTGTCAGACCTTGCTGTGTCTATGGCAACCAAGCTGCAATGCTTCCGTGTATTTTTCTTTATCCCTTCTGCAAGATGTTATGGTTGATGTATACATATGAGTTAAACAAATAATGCACTGGATTATCTTTAAGTCTAATGGTTTGTTGACAAAGTCTCTGTGATTTATTTTTTAGTTATGCACTTCATTAGCAAAGCTGTATGTGTTTCGTAATTTGGCTTTTCTTTTGCAGCATTTGGGGAAATATTTTAAGCAATCTGCCAAAGCTTTGGAACAACAAGTGGCTAGAGAAGCAAGATTTTATGGTGCTCTTATCAGGTTTGTTCTTTGTGGCTACTAACAGTATTAGTACATTGTGGAACATATGTGTTCAGTCATTTAGACTACCATGTCTTTGTGCCTTTCCTCAAAATTTTGGCTATTTCCTGATGAGCTGATAGATTGCAGCAAAATTGGAAGGTTAAATGGCATCGGATGGTTGCTGCTGCTTCTGGAAATGAAGGGTTTTACATTGATTTATTTGACACTTCATTATATGATCCAGCGGTTGCCTTTCGCCCATCTTCTGCATCTGTGGTGCGTATTGAGCATGACCCAGCTGGGATGCTGGCTGTGAATTTGCCGCCAAATTCCTGCCGGACTCTTCAATTTGAGTTTCTCGGTGCAAGTGCACCTAGTGGTGTCATAAAACATAGCAGACTGAAACCAAAGGGCTCTTTTGAGGATTCTTCTGGAGAAACTAAGAGAGAAAAAAGTGACGATGAGCATGTGAGAGAAACTCATTCAACACTCCGTGAAGTTCATCGAGCAATCTTTGATGAGCAGGTATATTTCTAGGTTCCCTCCTTTCTCTTTCTAGTACCCTTTGAGTTTTTCTTATTCATTTTTTGTGACCTACTTCTGTTTTCTGATTATTTTCTTGGTCCTTGTTGCAGGTGTTTGATTTGGTTAATCGTGAAGCATTTAATCCAGCTTTGGGTGCTGACGTGACAGGAATACAAGAAAACTTGTTACGTTTAAGTATAGGTCAAAGAGCTTCTCTGTCCATTTCACTTGTACCATCTACTGACGATGGTCAGACAGCTAATGCTGTGGGTGATGAATATTCAGAAACTGCTATTGTGCCTTTTGAATCAGTTGATGCTTCAAAACTAGATGAAGGGAAACTTGACTTCAAAAAGTTGGGGTTTCCCAATCGAATTAGTTTTGAAATTTATTTGCAACAACTTTTTCATGAACATGTGTTTATAAAAGCCAAAAATAGATTATCATCTTTGGGTAAACCTCAAATATCTTCTCAGCCCGTGAAAGATGGTCCCAACCTTTTGGGACATTTCTGCGTCTCTCTAGCTCATAGGATCTTCTCAAACAAAGTCCTTGCAGAGCTTGAAAGTCTGGTATGAACTTTTCTGTTTGGGTTTGTAAACTGCTAGGCAATATAACCATTATGTATCTGAAGAATTTCTTGTTTTATCTGTAGGTTAGCAGGATACCATATGTCCAATTGATATCGCATCCCACTTGGCATTCTCGAACATCATCATGGACGCTCTCCATGGATGTACCTGAGTCAATTCTCCATGCAGGAAGCCTGTCTCACTCATCTGACTATGTAAAGAATGTGAAATTTCACTTTCGTACAAAAGTCATGGTGCGTGATGATTGCATCAGTCTGGAAGGGGAAGGTGCTCCTAATGTTGTTGGCCTCTTCAAAGGAAAGCCTGATAGTACTTGCCCTATGAACAGATATGACTGTGACTTGTCAGATCTTCCAATGGTACTATTGCAGCAGGTCTGTCTCCTCCTCCTTGTCCTCTTTACTATTGTGTTTTGATATCAGAAAGTGTGACATACTATGAAGAATAGTTCATTTTCTGGCCGGATAAACTTCTATTCATCCTTTACTGGTCCTTCCTTAAAAGAAAGCCTATGATCCTAGACATTTTTTATTTTTCCTGTGATTCAGTTGAACCATCCGAGCTCTTTGAGTCTTTTTCTGTTGTATTTCTTGGGATGATTTATGTGACACGAGTAGCACAGAGGGTGATAGCGGCAAAGGTTTTCAAACTGTTTGTGTTGCTGCCTAGGATAATTTGCTATCTTGTGGTCAGGGGCCAAACTTCTGGTGGATAGCTATGGTCATGATGGTGAGGGAGAATGTTGTTTTGTTACCATAGAAACACCAGAAATGTAAAGCCCTACCCCTCACCCACCTCCAAACCACGGACTTAGTTAGGCGTCTGTCACGAGTTTGAACCTTGTCGCAGACAAAAGCCTGACATTTAATTGGGGATGTATAGAGAGGCAAACCTATTATCCATTAGATTTCAAACCTTTTGCCAGTTGGCGTCGGGGGATGGGGAGACAAGGGAACATAATGCCCCACCATCATAGGGAATCTCAAAGCCCCAAGTTCCATTTTCTCAATTATCACAAAAAGGGAAAAGCAAAAGCGTCACATTTGTACCCTTCCTTTCGATTAACAAATCAGTATACAATCTACATTGGAAAGCAATGCCACTTCCATCTTGCAGCAACATGGTCATCAATATGTCCTTTTTGAACTATTAATTTCTGCTACAGGTTGCCAGCCAGGTGATACGGTGGCTTCATGAAGAAGCCCTTATGGTTGGTATCAAAGCAAACCGGGATTTCTTATCCTTGTCATTTGAGCTAGAGCAAGGGGAAACACTCAGTCTTGTGGCACACGTAGACCCTGAAGATATTCAAGGATGTATTTCCTGGTGGTTGGTGATGGGCGATGGATTCTCTGAAGAAAACAAACTTCAAATGGACGTTAACAGTGGTGAATCCGAAACAAGGAAATTTTTAGGTTATTTATCTTTAGAAGTGCTATTCTCGACCTTAATGGATATGGTTAGCGTTAGTAGTACTGCAGGCCATTGAATTGTATCTAACATTCTGTACTTGTATTTGTAGTTTTTTTTCGTTTCTTCGAAGAATATTTGTCTGTACAAATTATGTAGCTGAGAATATCATACATCCAATAGCTCATAAGCTAAATCTTTTTGTGGATTCAATTTTTTTAAGTAAATTGTTTGTTGGATTTATTCCATCATTTGGAGAAACTCTAGGTTCTTGTGTATACACTTATTATTTTCTTCTCGTCCTTTAAGTAAGGTCTATGTACATCTTAACCTCTTCAGATTTCACTTGTACGATTTTTTTTATTATACTGAGTATGTTGTTGTCGTCGTCATCTTGCCTACATTTCTTGGAAACCTACTGCTTTTATACATTTGCTACTAAAAACAATTGAAAGTCTTGATTTGTTGAGAAGAAATATTTTCAAAGTTTCTGTTTTCAAGTAAAGTTTTTGTAGTTTAAATCATCAAAACATATAGAAAGAAACCTCTTATTTGTGGCTGTGAAGAGTTGAGTGTGCATTTTAAATTATTAATTAGGTCTGTTTAGTCAGAGACAGTCTTTATCCAAATTCATCATTCATTAAGACTTATTAATAAGAGATAAGCCTAACACTTTGATCACAATAAATAAGATAACAATTTTTTACAAGACTAATAAACCACTAATAAGAGAAGCTTCATCAACATGAACTCCACTAAAAAAATATTTAACTTATACCCATTTGTAGTTATTATCATTATTTTTATCCAAGTATACAAAGAATTTTATGTATTCAAGCTTTGTTTAACAATAATCTTTTAAATTAGATAATATTTGTGGGGATGTGGTTTTTGTTGGCTCAAGTAGACATTTTAAAAAGTAATAAAAGGAGTGGAGTTGTGGGCAAGCAAAGCATGCTCATTTTGGACATTACTAATTGCCATGGCACAAAAGGCAATATGGTCCTACTATTTTAATATTTTAACTCTTGTCTCCACCCAAATATATATTACTATATTTTTTTTTTCTATTCGATGTTCAGTATCCCTATTGAGATCTCAATTAATTCAAATTTACGATACGCTAGACACATTAAAGGGTAAAAGGGTGGGAGGGACACTCCTTATCAAGATTTTTTTCATATCGAGACTTGAATTCGAAACTCTGATTAAGAGTGGAGGAATCATATCCAACCTATCGTAACTTTAGGCGGTATATGTTTGCTTATCAAGATTTTCTTCATATCGAGACTTGAATTCGAGACTCTGATTAAAAGTGGAGGGATCATATCCAACCCATCGCAACTCTAGGCGGTATATATTACTATATCTAAATACATGTCTCATGGTAGTGTAACAAAATTTGTTATGTTATTTATATCATAATTCATAAGGTTAGTTTCCGTTAGGAGTAGCACCATAATATATTGAATTTTAATTTAATCTCAAGATGTTCATTTTGTTTATTTATTTTATAAAATGGAGGTATCTTTCTTAGGATGCACACAAGTAGGTATATCCGTTGCATACGCAAAATTGACTACAAGAACAATGATACAATATATCTAGTAAACACTTTTGGTTCAATTGAAGTATATCAAAACAAATTTAAAAAGAAAATAGCAAGGTAAAATAGAATCGAAAAATATGATAGTAAAACTCTAAAAATAGTAATAATAATAATAATAATTTTGAGGCCTTATTTTTCAAGGGTCTAAAGTCATTGCCTTCATGTTGGAAGTGATATGTGCTTATCATTCGAGAGCAACTCTATCTTGTCAGTGACTTTAGAGTTAAGTCGCCCCTACTCCATATTCTCCAATCTAAGGGATAGCTTGGTTGGGAACAAATTATCCGGGATAATCCATATTCTCCGATCTAAGGGGTCGCTTAGTTGGAAACAAGTTGTCCGGAATCAATTATCCCGAGATAAGTTATCCATCACTAAGACATAAATGATGGGATAAATAATCTCAGAGCTACCTAATACCTCAAACTAAATCTGCATTTTATCCTGAGATTATTATACCTTATACCTCACATCAAATGACTCCTAAGACTTATATTCTCGATAAACTGCAAATATGTCATGTCTATCTTTAATATCTCAAATAGTTCTTTGACTTACCCCTTCCTCTTTTAAGACCTACTATAGCCAATCTCTCACACGTCTTTCAATTTTGTTGGTCTCTTATTTATATATCCGAACCATCTCATTCTCATTTACCTAAAAAGTAATTTTTGATATTTCATGCATAAAACTATATACTAAACCAATTTTTTTTAAAAAATATTTACTCCACATATAACGAAGATTAAGGTTTTAATCAAGACTTCATACCTAAAGGTACAATTCAAGAAACGAATCTGGCATTACCAACTGTCAATTTCTTCACTACTCATCAGTTTATATGCACAGATCTCTCTCTAAAAAAAGCAAAAAAAGCTCTAAAAAAAAACATTTATGGCCTTTTTTGTTGTCATTATTAGCAACACTTGTTGTGTTTAACCGTTGCTGTTGTGCTTATCTGTATTGAATTCTTCATTGATTACTCTAAATCTGAAAAAAAACTGAAGTTTTACGTTTTGGGTATTCGAGAATTCTACTCTTTTTTTTAGCTGGGTCGAAGATTTTGAGGCCACTGATGTGGGTTCTTGATTTATTGTAGTAGTTTTGGGTATTCATGAATTGGGGTGTCAGAAAGTTGTGATCTTTGATTTGGGGTTGTGAGTATTTTGAGTTTTATGATGGGGTTTTAGAGAATTTTGAGTTTTTTTTATATGGGTTATGAGAATTTTGAGTTTTTTGATATGGGTTTTACAGATTGGATGATATAGTTGAGTTTTTGATTCAACTGGGCATGTAGGGTGTCAGGTGAATGAACTGCAATTTGGTAACTGAAGAGACACAGTTACTTTTTGTTGTTAGATAGTTTGCATTGTTTGATTCTTTTTAAAAGTGAATTGGGGTTTGGATATTTGTTAGGAGTTTGTAGAGAATTTGGAATCTTTGGTTGGTTGTTGCTGACATGTTTGGTTGGTTGGTTTCCGCTAGATTGGCTTCAAGGAGTTAGAAAGGAGTTGTATACAGAAATTTGTTGATTTTTTTGCTTTAGAACAATTTTGTTAATATGTCTGGTGGAACACCTGCTGGTAGCGGTAGATATGTGAGGCAGAGGCTTAGTCAAGGATATGGTTCGAGTGGCGATGATCTTGAGGATGATGCTTGTTCTAGATTTGTATCACAATCACATTCAATTCCCAGGACAAGAACATGGACTGAGATTTTAGAGAATTTTCTTTGGATTGCTTCTGCAATATTCATTGTATACTATGGTGATCGGCATCATAATTTGATTTTCCTTTTGTGGCATGATGATCGAATTAGGAGGTGAGCCTACTAGTTCAATTTATACTTTTGACTTATTACTTTAAAGCAACATATTTGATATTCTATATATTGCATGACTGTTTTCCCACCTAAAGTGAAGAAAGGGAAAACAAAGAGAGTGATGGTTAAATAAACTTGGCACGATAGGTTATCAATAACTATATCTCAATACCACACGAGGATAGGTGAAAAAAAGTGTAGATTAGTCGTTTACTAATATACTACTGCCCGAATAGTTGGTAGATTGCTCTTGTTTGATGTTTTTAGCTCACATCAGAATTCAGATTATTGGATAGATGTAGCTAATGTTTTAGCTACTGCGCTTGATAGGTAGTTACTGTCATATAGTTTCCCTGAATTTGACTGATTGGTTTTAAACTAGCATAAGTAAACCATGTCAAATTTGTTTCAAGTTATTAGTTGAAAGATTTCCAGACAACCTTTTGCTTTGGCTGAATCGATATGTTTGTTTATAATGCTTTTATCCTATTGCATAGCGAAAATGATAAGCAACTCTAGTGCTTCAAGTAACTTATTTTTTTGTTAGAAGCATTCAAATTATTAGATGTCAGGAATGTCTAGGAGCACATTAGTTGTTAGTCATCTTTTTCATTTGTTCTGCATCTTCTTTGTCTTGATATGGGTCCTTCAGGTTGGCTCCATTTGACACTCCCACTGAGTTGGCAAAGCACCTTTTGTTAAGTGCTCCCTCTGTTTCAATTTGTTTGTCTGGTTTTGACTTGCCACGAAGTTTAAGAAAGTAAAGAAGACTTGTGAATTTTGTGGTCTTTAAACTAAAGATATGTAGAATGTACCAAAGTGTGCCCTTTAATCTTGTGGTTTTAAACATGTCATGTTGGAAGTTAGAATTAAAAAGTTGCCAAAAAAGGAAAGAGGCATTCTTTTTGAAACAAACTAAAAAGGAAAGTGAGACAAACAAATGAAATGGAGGGAATACTAAAATTCTCCTTTAGTTGAATCATGAATTCTATGAAGTAATCTCTGAAACATTTCCAGAGATGAGAAACACTGCATCAGAGGTGTATGGTGTCCAATCAATTGTAGGTTATTTGAAATACTCCATGGTAATCAATGAAATAAGCTCTCTTTTCTTCACTTTGGGGTGCGGCCCTTTCCCGAACCTTGTGAGCCCCCTGGATGCTTTGTGCACCAGGTTCCCTGCCCTCTTCACTTTTAATTTTACTCTGGATAAAAGAAATAAAATAACATATGTGTAGGGAATGGAGGAATGCAAGGGAAAATGTGGCACATTTGTTGTTTTGATCTTTTGGATTCATTCATATGTAGAGCTCAACTAGTGCTTAATTAGTTTCTTCATCCACTGATCCAATGGACTGTGTAAACTTCACTTCCGCATCTCCTTTGATAGCCTATTTTTAAATCATGATAAGTTAAGAGATGAAAGATTGAATGTTTAATGAAAGATTGAATGTTTACCATCAAACATAGTTCATAACCTATTGGGTAAAGATGTCGTTTTGATATAAATCTTTCATATGGTGGAGAGCAACTATTCGAGGATCCTTTTGTAGAACAACAGATACAAAAGTATCCAAATATCTTAGTAAATACAAAATATCTAAATTTTCAAATCTGTCTGTGCTTACGTGCATTCCATCTGTCTGTTTTCCATCATTCCCACACAGTTCTTTCATGTAAGCGTGTTGTAAGTTAGCAAACTGCAGCTGTTAATCTGTTAGTAACATGCATGTGATATCCAGGAATTACTAGTTTCTCGACTTTTTTTACTTATTATGCTTCGAGCAAATGTATGTTAACTGTTTTTTGCCATGATGTGGTAGCTTTCTGTTGTTTGATATCAAGTACCTTCATTGATTCTTCACATTTCTGCTGCAGATTACCACTTTACATTGGGATGTTTGGTGTTGGTTTGAATGTTTTATTTTTCATCCACACAAGTATGCTGGCTTTGGGTGTCCGGAAGTCCTATGAGAAGTGGGAGATTTCCGGTACAGCTGCCCTTCCCTACATCACTGTGCTTGGGATCCTATCTTTCCTCTTGTAAGAGACATTATGATTGCATGAATTACACGTGCATTCAAATAATAACATACATATGTAGTTTCAATTCAAAAGTCTAGATAATGAGACTGTTTTGTTAAAGTACAAGTTGTTTGTTTCAGGTTCTGTTGTGCTCTGTGGCCTATATGGAGCTTGTTGACCCTTCCGCTTGTGGTATGTCCTGAGTTTAGCTAAATGTGATTTATTTCCTTCCACTATTACTGTCCCTTTATGTTTCTGATTCACCTGTAGAACAATTTCCAATTGTTTGATGAATAAACAGTTGAACAGCTTGAAATAACTTGTGTTTTCTAATGAATCATGTAAAAGAATCAAACGAGGACGTTGCCCCAAGGGCTTGTTTAGCGGTAAGAACGCAGAGAGTGATGTGTGGGTTAAGCACACATCCGTGGTTTGAACCCTGCTGCAGAAAAGTCCGGTACTCCCTCCGTCCTAATTTAAGTGTCTTAGTTTGACTGGGCTTGAAGTTTACGAAATACTGGAAGACTTTTGAATCTTGTGGTCTTAAATTAAAGATGTATATAGTCCTTCAAGTTTTTAGTCTAGAAAGAAGCACTCTTTTTATGACAGACCAAAAAGGAAAGTAAAACACTGTAATTGGGACGGAGGGAGTATTTAAGTAGAGAAGGGTAGAGGGGCAGACCCATTATCCACAATGTTTTGAATCGTGTGCTACTGGCTGTCGGGAATTTCTCGTTCATTAAAAGAAAGAATCAAATGACAATGGCCTACAAAAGACAGAAAATAATCATCTATATTTAGCACATCATTTTCGAGTTTACCACTTTTTTACCATTTCTTGTCTTACTAGTTTCTTAAATCTGATTGAACTGCATTACCTTGTCTTCTATGTTTTGCAGTTCTCTCTATTCATGGCTTGCATGGTTATACTGCCATATTTGGTTCTCAGGAGATTCAAGCTGCAAACTGATTTGCTTCGTACAGATTAGATACGTCATGTTAACAAGCATAGTTTTACATCTCACTGACTTAGCTGAAGGCGTATAGGAGTTATGAACGATTCAGATCAATTCAGTTGTTCAAAGTTCGTTTTTGAACGAATAGTTTTGGGTGAAGTAAATATTTGTAAGTTTTGATAGTGTTTCGAAAGTGCATCGGATTGTACAAGTTTTTGCAACATTCATGCTGACCAAGAGTGAAATTGTTCCCCTCATGAACTATGCAACATTGTAATGACTTTCCACTTTTCTTTTCCTTGATGATTTGAGAAATTTTCAATAGTTTGTGAAGTCCAGTTCAATATTTGGTGCATAATGGGTTCGCCCTTCTATCCTTCTCCGCTTATCTAGCCGTCTTTTATTTGGAGGGTTGTTACTGGTTAAATGTTTTCTCGTATGGTATTATTACTTTAAACACTATTAATTTTATTATTTCGTATCGTTAAATGCGTTGTTATCATATTATTATCTTTGCCCTTCATCTTGACCTTATTTTTTATTTGATAAAATCTTATTTTACTCTATGTTTTCTTATAATATAACTTTATTACCCTTCTTTCTTTTTTGCAATATCACACGTTTGTTCATCACATGGCATTATGAAAACTAAAAGAGAGAAGTAACGAAAACACTTCTAAACTTGGTGCGAATTATTAGTTTCATTCTCGAGAATATATTTTTAAATTTTTGTCAAGTTTAAAGTCTCGACTTTTTATTAAAAGCTTCATGCTCTTATAAGAGTTTGAGATCATTTGTTATTGTCATGTGCCAGATGAGGATGTATCTAAGTTTAATTAATATATTTAAGTTAATTAATCAAATAGAAGAGTGTTTTGAAGGCTATCAATAGTTCGGATTTTTAAGGTTATCAATAGTTCGAATTCGAGTACGAAATTAATAATTTGTATCAAATTTAAGGTGTTATCAATACTTCTCTTAAACTAAAAATGATACACAAGATTATTGAAACTATTACGTATATTCTTCAAAACTAAAAATGATACACATGTCAATTGAAACTATTTCATTCTCGAACTATAAACTAAAAAATATTTATAAGTGTCATTCTTTTAGGAGCTTTACCTATAAACCTAGGATATCATAATTCAAATAGAAACTCGAAAAAAAATTTAGCAATCGAAAAATACAGTCTTTTCTTCTTGTTCCTAATCGCCATTGACGAAGCATCAGGTGCTGCTAAGAAAGGTAAAAAGTTCAACTTTTTCCTCAAAATTATTCCAAAATTGGAGTATGGAATTGGGTTTTCTTCTATGCTGCTGCTTGGCTACTGGGAATATCGATTTCTTCATCTTCATGTCGATTTTTTGTTTTTTTTTCTTTCAAAATATGTAAAAGTTCTTTTTTTTTCTGGGTCTGTACAATCTTGTCGATTTCTCTACAAATTGAATGACCCTCAAGAGTTAGGTATCTCTTCCTCTTCCATTTTGTTGAATTGAGGTGTTTATAGTGTTACCCATTTGTTTCTTGGCATGAATAGAACTCCCTTTTGGCCATAGATTTTGAATTTGAAAAGTGAAAATTGAGTTTTTGAAGTTGTGTTTGGACATACATTATATTTGAAAAAAAGTTCGAATTTTTTGTGAGTGGAAGTGAAATTTCTCCCAAAAAGTGGTGTTGAAAATCAGAGTTTGATCAAATTTCATGGCCAAATAGATGAATGAAGATAAATTTTCAAATTCTATGGCCAAAAGCTAGCTAAGTGTTTTATGGACTTTCATTAGTTGTGCCTTGGTTGCATTGAAACATCAGTTGTCTGTTACTATAATGCTATAGTAGTAGGAAGCCGTTGCTAAAACCGAAGAAACAAGGAGCATTTGAGGGGTCATTTGTATATGTTGGGATGTGGAACCCTTTATGAAGTTACATTGTAATTGTCTTCTTTCCCTGTGTTTGAATATCAATGAATCCTAGCATTTTCCTGCTCTTAACTACTCATCCCCCAAACAATGAAAAAAAATAATCTCCTGACCTTTAATGTATATCCATATTTTTCCATGACATATTATATCTATAATATTCATGTTCTACTCTAAATATATTCGGGTGCCTCACTATATGGAGATACTGTTCTTTTAAGCTTTAGTATTTTCTCCGAAGACTTGATGGTGGAGAAGATCCTTGTGGTTGTGTTATGAATCAAAAAATGACCAAAAGGCCACTATAGTGATTTGACACCGAGAAGATTCTTATGGTTCTTAATGCAGGCAGTAAGATAATGTTCAGATCATTCCTTCTAAAGGCCGTGTCTAAACAGCTTAGTTATCATCCAGATGTCACTAAACAGCTTTGTCGTCATCCTTTCCAGTTCCATTCAGAGGTAAAAATTTCAATTCTGATACAATCCGATTCTGCAATTCTGGGATAGTAGTGATATGCATTCTAGTTTCTTTTAGTGCTAACTTTTGCTTCTTGATAGAGAGGAATGCACAGCAGAAATAAGAAGGCAATGGAGTTCATAGCTAGAGGGTGGAATGCTCTGCAGGAAGTTGATAGAGTAATTGATTATTGTGAGCATAATGACAAACGTCTCATTCCTCCACTAAGGGTATGTTTAGTAGAAAATAACATGATCCAGTTAATCTTCTTTTATTTATGGTTCTTTCAAAGGAAATTAATGTGTCTGTGTGTGTGTGTTTAACCTCTGTCAGTAACTGCTACTATCTTTATTTGTCTTGGGTTGCTACTCACCCCAGAGACATTGTTGTCAATTTTCATATTTATGTCCTTAGAATAGAGTGTTATCCTTGCTGTACATCTATTTAGAAGATAGCAACATGCCCAAAGTAGCTCATTGATCATTAGGTTTTCTCCAGTTTCTTGAATATGTCATGGAGGTTAGTTGATGTTAATGGTTGTAAAGAGAGCTGGTTGGTTCAATTTGAGTAGATTTGTTGATCTTTCAGGAGTTAATTTAGCACCTTACAATAGCTGCTTTTGAGGTGACCCTCTGATCCTTTTTTGGTCAAGCACCCAACTTATGCTTTTTGCTGTCTTCTGTGTTTGAAGACGGAGGATGTCAGTTAAGTTTTTTTGTTTTAAGGAAGAATTGAGGGTATTCCACAGAAATTGAAGAAGCATCCACTATTGGCTTGGTAGCTAAACTACAATAGCATTTCTGTTTACAGTCAACTTTTTTATGAAAATAACATCGTTGCATATTTTGTTTGCTTCTTTCCACCTCACATGGTTACATCTCTCTTATACCAATCAACATTTACTAAGAAGTACCTTTCTTTTGTTAAATCTTAAATCTACTTCTTTTGAATGTCTGTATGTTAGTTTTCTTTTATAATAATATTCTTTTTTGTTGATTTTGACTTATCAATTATTTTTTCCATTGGTCCTTATGTGTTAGACGGCAAAGGAGAATTTTGAGTTGGCCCTAGAAGCAGACAACTCAAATACGCATGCAAGATATTGGCTTTCAAAACTTCATCTCAAGTACCATGTCCCTGGGGCATGCAAAGCTGTGTAAGTTTTTGTCTATTTGGTCTGAAGATTGGGCATCTGCAAAGTGTAGGCATTTATCATTGTTCATATGCTATTATTACATTCTTCTAAGCAAGTGTAGATAGGTCTTCACGCTCCACTTAATTAGTTTCAAGCTTTTTCTGTTTATATTCTTGAACTTATCATGTGTATGATTGAGGTTCTTAAAAGTTCCCTAACTGATTAACCAATCACTACTTACATGATATGTGATATCTAACTTCTTGATTTACTTATGAGATGAGGGAGTTAATTATTTGACTTGAGTGATACCTTCAGTACTTTTTCATGGAGTAATTAAAGGGAAATTGAGGAATACGTTCAGTACTTCTTCATAAATTACACTGTTAAAACTTACAGCTAATATTTCTTCTTATTTTTAATGACAGAGGAGCTGCTTTATTGGTCGAAGCTGCAGAAATGGGTGATCCAGAAGCTCAATTTGAATTAGGTTGCCGTTTAAGAGTTGAGGTATGATTTCCTTTATCCGAACATATCAATTTTGTCAAGAAGAATTGCGAATCCTATACCACCTATGAGTTTGTACGGTGTTAAGACTCTTTCTTGCTTAAGTGACAGACCATCTTAACACCTACGCAAACTTGTTTGAGTTTAGAACTCTAAAGTTGACTAACATCACCTTGATATGTGACACAAGCTTAGTATGTAGGATCTTCCTTTTCTTGGTATGACTTATGAACTCTTATAATGACATGAACTACAAAAATGAACTCTTTTTTTTCAAATGGGTGTTTCTGTGAATTTCTTCTTATACACATTGGTCCCCGTTCATTACTGCATTTCAAAGTACATGCCTATGAATATATCCACTAATCGTGGTCTGATTTGGAGCTAGTCTGCATGTCTTTGTCACTACTCTCACGGTTGCGAGGAGAGAACTTGTACAGAACGCAAAATAATTTGACGACCAGCTATAGCATGCTAGATCCATTCAAAGATTGCTGAACTTTTGATTGTAAGCCTAAGTCATGCATGAGTTCTGATGGGCTTAAATTGTACAACAACAACAGACCCATCGTAATCCCACGAGTGGGGTAGTGAGCTTAAATTGTGATTCCAAGAATTGAGACAAAAACTAACTTTGAAGTTTAAGGTACAGAGAATTTCTGCTGAATTGATTTGATTTGTAGGGGCATTGCTAAGCTCAGAGAAAACAAGAAAACAGTACTAGTACATCTGAAGAGGTTGTTGGTTTGGTTAAAGGAAAAATCATACCCCAAACGAAGTGGGCAACCACCCTTGACGAATTCCCTTTTCTCTCTGTTGGTCTCATTTTCATACTGGGCGGACCTACATTTTTGTGTAAAAACACTCTGATTTATAACCAAGGACAAGACAAAGCTACAACATGGTTCTCTTCTCTATTGTTTTCAGCATAGCTTCTTCGCTACTGTATTTGTTTTACACACTTGTCTTTTGATACTATTTACTTGAGCCGAAGGTTTATCAGAAACAACCTCTCTACCTTCACAGTGTAGGGGTAAGGCTGCGTACATGCCACCCTCCCCAGATCCAACTTGTGGGATTACACTGGGTATGTTGTTGGGCACTTAGGTATTGTAAAGTGAAGTAGATGAACATGGAAAATGAAGAAGGTAGTGAATGAGGGAAAAGTACAAGAATTCTTGAGGAACTGACTGTAAGTGTGCCTGGGAAAGGATATCTTCGTTCATAATCATTCACCAAAACTCAGCAATTTCGCATACTCTCTGTTTTAAATGTGGAAAGACGATGTTATGTTACCAGTTTCAAAAAAAATGTGGAAAGACGATGTCTGAACCATTGGACAAAAGGGATCAAATAGTCTTGTGTCACTTTTGTGCCATTCCTTCAATGTTGAATAATATTATTGATGTTAACCACCATACTCCTTTTGACTGTTTTGTACTGACTCAGCTTCGCTGACACCTTCTCAATGTGTTTTTATAATGTTTATCGATTTCACTTTGGTTGAGTAATATAATCACATATCTGAAGCCTTTTCAAGTACTCTATCCTAGTAGTGGGTTTGTGTCTAACAAGTCTGTGTTATGTATTATGTCAGCTCGGTCATTTACAAGCTTTCCTTCTTTGATAGGTTAATATGTTGGGTGCTTCTAGGATATTTTTTTTTGCTCCATCATGTCCATCAGGAGATTATTAGTTTAGGAGTGCAGAATCGACTACCTTATTGAGTTCCCCCTGTTCTATTGTTCTGCCTTAAATACTTCTTTAAAGGTTTTGACTGTTTTTATATATTGGATGGTCTTCACAGAACGAGTATGTGCAGTCAGATCAGCAAGCATTTTACTACCTGGAGAAAGCTGTTGACCAGGTGTGTATTTTATTAGTGACGTTGAAGTTATTCTTGGTTGCATGAATGTTCTAAATTTCTTGGGAAAATTATTCTTCTTTTTTCCAGTTGCATCCAGGTGCACTTTACCTCTTAGGTGCTGTGTATCTTACTGGGGATTGCGTGAAAAAAGATGTTGGCTCTGCTTTGTGGTGTTTCCATAGAGCATCTCAGAAGGTGCATGGCATTTTTTACTGCTTGTTGAATGCAACTAATCAGTACAAACGGATCGAACTATGTAATGACAAATTATATGCTGTAGTGAAAGATGTTTTTCATAGTAAACTTAAAAGGAAAACAGGATTTTTCACTGGATTTGTACATTTTGGGAAGCATATCGGGTTAACAAACTGTGATTGGCGTAATATGGCTCCACCTCATAGAAAATTGTTTTACTAGCAAATAAGTCAAGAGCCTATCTACAATTACCACTGAGCGGTCATTTAGGGGCCTTAGCTGGTGATCCGGGCTGTTTATCCCCACCTAATTTTCTTTGCTTGAATGTAGGGTCATGCTGGAGCAGCTATAGCGTATGGATCCCTTTTACTCACAGGTAGTTTGTCCCCCCTTGTTATCTTTTTTGAGAAAGGTAACTTTGCATATATCATCAGCACAGAGGCAGTGCCGGAAGCCATATTTACATTAAGAAAAGGACAAGTGTGTCCTTGGTCTTCTTACAAGGATTCTATAACATCTAACAGTGAGACTATCCCCTCTTCTTATAAACTTAGCTGGGTGCGACTTCCATCTAATTTTTGTCTATCGGAAACAACCTCTCTACCCGCACAAGGTAGGGGTAAGGTCTGTGTTCACACTACCCTCCCTTAACCCCCACCAGTGGGATTACACTGAGTATGTTGTTGTTAGTGTTGTTAACTTAATAGGATTCCTGCTTAAGTTTACATAATGCAATACACTTGATTGGAATACGTTATGAGCATTTTTCCGATTCTCAATTTCATGTGGCATCATTCAGGTGTGGAACTTCCAGAATCAATAACGAAATTTTATGTGAAGAGGGGGTCATCAAGCAGAATATCAAGGAGGAATGGAGTTGATGCTGAGCTTAATCCGATTGAGCTGGCCAGAGAACAATTTGAAATTGCTGCAAAAGCAGGATCGGACCTTGGATTTAGATGGTTACAAAGAATTGAGGAGGAAGTGAAACGTCTGCAGTCTTCCTAGCTCACGAATATCTGAGACAGAGTCGAGTGATTAACGTACCTACAAGGGTAAGTTCATAGCACTACGCTGTTGAACATTATTATATTTGTAAATCTTGTTTCTGCTCACTATTTCTCTTCTTGAAGAGTGCTATATCTGATTAAATATATGTGTTATATAGAGAGAGATATATGTGTGTGTGCACGCTCTCATATTTTTATATATTTGAACTGCTTGAAGTTGGCCCTTTTTAGTATGTTTCAGATGTACTACTGATGGTTATGCCCCCATCTTGATCATTTAGATCTTCATCTCTGTGTTTGGGAGTTGGGGTGGCGATTGGATCTTTAGATTTTGCTCAAACTTAAATTCTTGTTAATGTGTTACATATTCTTAAGCCCACCTTTCTGAGCTTCAGAAAAGATACCTATTATTGCAGTAGTTGACATATTGCAAGGATTAATCTTTGTTTACGCATGTAGTCAAGCCTCCTCATTTATGCTTTGCACAGTAACACATTGATTTCTGTTTAGTTATTGAACTCTAAATTTGGAAAAAGTTTGTATATCTGATGTAAGACATCTCTTGTTCTTTCATTTTAGATTGAGATTGATTTCTGGGAATGAGTGACAAATTCGATGACGAGTCAATGGTTGCAGCTGCTAAGATATCTTGGGAATGATGTGGATCAGAGTTAAGAGCAAGCTGATTTTCCATTGTTTGTAATGTATATGTTGTATGTCCTTCATTAGTAAAAAAAAAAAGTTGAAACTTAGGAGGCAGCTTTTTGGTTAATGAAGAGGGAGGGATTTGTTAGAATTTGTTATGAGTATAGTCTTATCTGGTAGGGATGTTTTGTTTGCTCAACACCTTTGGCCTTTTTTCTTAATGTAATATATGTGGCTTAATCATGGCATGCTGAAAAAATGAATAAGAGAAGATTGTTTGTTTCTCTTAAATTTTCTTGGGCTTCTATTTCTGTTCATCTTGTGAAGTTGGCTATTGCATTGAATTGATCTGTTTCCCGCCATGTGTTTTCCCAGTGAACTAGTTTGGTGGGAAAAATCATGTTTTATAATACAAATTTCTTATTGATTAGTGGTGAGAAAAACCTCTATTTCAAGTAATGACAGGACGGTAAATGATGCTTTGCAAGCATTTATGTGTTTGTGAGTGAAGAATGAATATACTTATAAGCATTTCAATAGTGATATAACAAAATTGTCATTCTATTTAGTTTCAACGGGAATTACCATATAATTAATGTGGATCTTGCTAACATAGAAACCAAACACCTGTCTATTATTCTGAAATTTAACATTGAAATATTTATTTATTTATTTATTATACTAGTAATACAAGTAACTAAACAACCCATAATTGAAGTTCATATTAGTCTATATAATAGGATGAACTAGTATCTCAGAGATGACATATTTCAAGTTATTTTTGGAGAAAGTATAAGCATCTTCATCTTTATACATGAACTCAGATACTCTTGTAAGATTAATTATAGGCATGAGCAAAACTCTTGGTACAATAGCCACATCCACTTTGAAGTATTCTTCATTCAAATCCTTCCAATAATTTTGTATTGTGTTTCTTCCTTTGTAACACCATATTCTTTCATATAACATTCAACACCAGAAGCTGCATCTCCTCTTTTTTGCTCTTCCTAATCATATAAACAAACAAAATTAATCAAATAAACATCTATGATCATGTTAAGTCAAATAACATCATATAAATTGAGACGGATCATGTGATAAAAGATCATTGAGTAATCTTGTAATGATACAAGATGCAACAAGTATTGGAGGTTCAGTTGTTAGCCAATCAAATGCATCTTTAGTTGCTATCTCTCCCATGCCTAACCAAGAAGTAGTTGCTAGCAATAGGTAACCACTTGTTGGAATTCCATTCTTCATATATTTCTCCATTTTTGGTACTTTCTTCCCATAATACCATTTTGCCTCTTGAAAGTAAGCCTTCACCACCTTTTTCATCTGAAAAAATAATAATTAGTGAAACTTGCTATAGTAAAATTCTCCAAAAAATATATAAAAAAATTAAAGTGATGTGTTTACTATTTCCACTTGTTTGAGGCTCAAAGTGGACACCTAAACTCCAAAAGTAAGCCTCTACCAATCTGTCTCTTACATAAGGTGATGTGTTCACTATTTCCAATTCTTTCCACCACCTACAAAAAATTGTGTTTTTTTTTAGTTGGAACATAATATAAAGGTTAATTAATATGTATATATATATATGTGTGAATGACTAGTTACCTTGTGATATCAGATAGCTCCTTTTTATGCGATGTTTGCAAGATGTTGAAGTCTAATTTGGCAAAGTTTCTAAAGATGTGGTGCCACGAGATATTCGATTTGAGAGTACCTTCTCATTGGGGCCCCTAAATCCAAGTCAGGGGGACTTCCTCAAAGACAGGATTTTGAAGATCGGACAAAATATTTCTAGATCCCAATACACCCAATGCCAGATAGCTGCCAAAAAGCATATGCCCTACCAAATGAAAAGGAAGTCGCAGGAGCAAGTTAAGAGTTAGAATTTTGGTAAAATGATATGTATTTTCTTGTTTCTACCCTCACAATGCCATCTTTAATTGGAAACTTGAGGGCATTAGTGAAATTTGTTGTGCAAGTTGGGAGTTGCTCAATTTAGGCAAAATTAGTTTCAATTGAGTAATGGTGAAATTTAGTGCTTCATCAAGAATTTGTTCTCCATGTACTCTGAATTGTGTTGCCTCATATAAGCTCAACATTCCTTGCACATCCTTAACCAATTCTTCCTTGAAATTTCCTTGGTCATTAGTGAACTTCTTAAATGCATCTGCTTCAAATTATATATATATATATATTATGTGCAAGAAAAAAATGTACTAATTATAAGTGGTTTTTTTTCTTGATGTTTGGTTAGTAAGAATAAAATATTTATTATCCCACAAACATTTAGGTATATATAATATGAGCAAATACTATGATACCGGACCTGAATCCCCACCCTTTAGCAAGGATGCAGACTTCGAGTTTGGGTCAGGATCAGGTCTTAGGTCGAGGTAGGAGTAAGAACTTGGGTTGGATCCCGGGTCTAGATAAGGGGTCAGGAGTCAAGTCTTGGGTTAGGAGTCAAGCACGGACCAAGCTCAAGAGTTGATGTCAGGCACTGGTCAGGGCTGAGAGTCGAGTCCCAAGACCCGACTCCCTACTCCTGACATCGACCCGATATCATAAACTTCCCACAACCAATCTTCACTTAAGACCCTAGATTTGACCTCAATCTGGAACTCAACTCTCGATCCTAACCTCAATCTGCGACCCAAATCCTGACCCCGACCTTGACCCAAGAGTCGAGTCCAATCTTGAGTTGAGATCGGGTGGCATGTCATGAGTCCAAGTTGAATCTTGGGTCTCAAGGCGGGGTCAGATGGTGAGGTTGAAAGAAGATTTTGATTTTTTTTTTCTAAATTTGAATGATACTTACCACATGAGACATAATAACCTTGTTGCCTAAGTAATCGAAAGCATAGAGCAATAGCATGAAGATCACCAATCCAATATTCTTCATAATGATTGTACATGTAACTCAATGATGCATCAATCTCACTTTCAAAATGATAAGCTAAACCAAGACATTGAATTGTGTTGATGAGTTCAAGTTTTTCCAAAGAATTTGAAGGAGCCATCACTAACATCTTTCTCACTTCTTCTTTTAGGTCTTCATGTTGCTTCTCTTCCCCTCCATTTTCTCCCTATTTGGGAATTAATACATTAGTCATCATATGAATTTGTTTCGTATATTGATGGTATAAAAAATATTTATTTACCGGAAGATCAGCATAGGCAAGAAAATGGTCTCCCTTACCAAAGCGACGTGTAATTATAACCTCGTGATCCGCCCTAACGGTTTGTGTGCACAGCTCCATTTTTCCGAAGGAGTTACAAAAACTGTTTGGTAAAGGAAATGAACCAAAATTTGAACAAACATGAGTTAGGGTTAGTCAGTGGTGGAGCTACATGGATCGAAGGGTGACATTTTTCATCGAGAAATATATATTATACTTTGTATAAAGTAATATGTATTAAAACTTTTTAATATATACGTATTACAATCTTGAACATCCTTGACGAAATTTCTAATTTTGTCATACCAATGATCAACATGATGCAACCCTAGCTCAAAAGTTCCATTAACTCTTGTTTAGATGATCTAGAAATCACTTAAATATTATCAAAATTTTGTCTGTGCGACATAATTTGAATCCATGTAGTACGTATCATTAATTTACACATCACGAGTTATGCTCTTACACCAAAACCTAACTTACTACTTATTTGTTGCGAGTAGTTTAGGATTATTATCTCCACTACTACCAACTAATTAGGATTATTATACCCTAGATATTTTTTTCTATATATGGAATTTTGAAGACTCTATACTAATTACTTACTAGTAACTTTTTAAGAAGAAAAATTAATAGTAGTCCACTTGTTAAGCTACTTTTCTGCAAAAGTAAAGTGTTACTTGAAATGATCTCGATAAAATATATATAGGGCATACCTTATAATAATATTGTCTCTACTGCCAAGCTGCAAATTAAAGTTTTCTTCAACTTACCAATTATACACTGAAGCATGATGACTTAACTCCTATTTATAATGCCTTAGAGGTTTTGTAATGGCTTTACAAATTGACAATATTGTGGGCGCAACTAGAAATAAAGGGTTTCCAACTGAATCGATAAGCTGATCACTGAAAAAATGCATGGTGAAAAATAGATTTACACTGAATTAATGAGAAGCTTCCTAATTTTTTTCATAGGAAATAATTACTATTTGACTTTCTTTTTCGTAGCGTCAATGTTACCTTTATATCTTTCTCGTCTAGTCAAGATTCCCTTAAGACAAATGGATCAAAACTGTAGTTGTAGTTTCTATACGTCAATCCATTCTCGCTTCCACTTATCATCCATTATGAGGAAAGATTCTTGAATAATAGGCTAAGAATATTCTTATAAGTCCTTGTCTGTTATGTATGCTCCAGTAAGGAAGTCCTTTACTTCGGTTAGTAAGAATTTTCATTTTAAGCAAGCAGACGGCAGGTCTGCAGCGCTTACTATTTTTTTCTTTTCATATCGATTCAATCGAAATATTAGTGAAAATATCCGTGAACATTTTTCAGTGGAAAACTAGTAATAACTTGTTTTATAATTGGGGTTCATCTATATATACATATATGTTCATCGATCTTATAAGTCGTCGTTGATTTTTAATTCATAAGAGTTAGTTAACAAAACAATAATTATTTAGTAGCTTTAACCAAGTTAATACATAATTTTTATTTCGATTATGTGACAAGTTAATACTTATTTCACACTAATAAAAAAAAACAGATAATAAAAGTTAAGATACTATTTAAAATTAAAAAGTAGATACAAAAATAAGATGTAATTAATTTAAACTATACAATTTTTTATTATGTTAAATAAAAGCCCTCCCCCCCCACCCCCCACACACTATATATTCAACCTGTTTGATTAAAGAGTCCCAATACACTAAATCCTCAACCCATTTAATTTAATTAAAGGGTCCCCTTACACTATAAATTCAACGTATTTTAATTTAATGAAGGGATAGTTTTAAATATATATAATAAAATAATTAATTTATAATAAATATAGTCATGTTTTTATTTACATAAATAAAAAGTCATAGAAAATATATAACGACCATGCATTAATTATGCATTTTGATATACTCAGTCGAAAATAGCTTATCTATACCTGAGCTATACATTGACTATATATTATGATACACTCGAAAGGCTAAATATAGGTTAACTATAAATGTATTTATATGCAAAAATACATTGAATATAATGAAAAAAGGATCTAGCCAAAAAAAGAAAGTCATCAAGACGTAAGATATATATATTGGGGACTTTTTTTTTTTTTTTGCCTAACATTTATTTTAAAGACCTTATTTATTTTTTTGTCGAACATTTATTAAAGAAGATTAGGTATATCCAATTATTTCCACTGTCCTAATTAGTTTGGCAGAACTACTTGAATTCTAATTTATGGAAGAAAAAAAAACAGATACTTAATGTAAATTGTAAAGTGAGTAAACATAATTTCATACTCCATTTCATATATATATATAAAATTTTATGGAAAGTTGTATATGCGATTTATAGGGAGATCTTTCATATCTTTCGACATCCACTTTACCAGAAATGTATGACCACCTCATGTTAGCCAAAAACAAATTATAAAAATTTATAACATTAGTAGATATCTTTTAATTAATACCGCAAAAATATTTAGTGACAAATGAGATTATTTCATAATTACATCTAAAGTTGTTAATTAAAGAGCTTTAATGTTATTTATGTAAAGTGTTGATTATATCGTTAAATAATTATCGAAAAATCTTTCATTTGTTATAGTGATACACCCAAAAGTTGAATATTTTTTTGAGATAATTACCGTTAATTAAATTAACTTTTATATTACAAAATAAATTTCAGTAAGTTTTTATTTTAATAAGTGATCGCGTAAGAAATCAACTCGAGAAAAAGCCAACTTTCATTATTTAATTTTCACAACAATATTTGTTGATGATGTTGGTAATACATAGACACTACATTACTAATAACTAAAATACTTAATAAATCAATTGTGAGCCTTAATTAGTTTTGTTTGAAGGAGTTTTGCCTTGCTATTTTGAGAATAGTCTTATCAGCTACAACAAAATATGTCATCCCAGCAGCTGTTGAGATAATAAGAGCTTTAGCAGTTGGATTCAAATAGGTTCTTGCCCATGGTGACATCTTCCCAAAAGCATACTGCACATTAATTAATTTCAAATATTACAATTCAAAAAGAACTTGATACGACGAAAAAAATATTTTCTGGAAAATGTTTTTTCTTTAATAGCTAGTAAATATTTATATCTTTTACGGGATAGAGGTAAAATCAGTGTATATTTTATCCACTTCAGACTTCAGTTATGAAATACATGGAAATCATTTCAAATATTAGAAGTCAATGAATATTTAGTACGACGAAAAATATTTTTTCTCAATTGGTTAGTAACATTGGGTAGGGGTAAAAAAAATCTGCATACACTCTTAACCTCACTTCTTCAGACTCTTTCTTTGGGAATACACTGATTTTGGATAGAAATTATTTTTTTAATAATATCTCACTTTTTAACTAATGCTTAAAATATTATTATCAAAAAAATGTATACCCATGGTACAAACACCCCCACCCCCACCCCTAAAAAAAATAATCTTGAAATGTATATGTGTATATAGTTAGTATAAATCTTACAATTGGAATGGCAGTAGCAACAGATGCAACAACAGCTGCTTTTGCTCCTGCAACAACTCCTTCTGCATATATACATACAATCATAAAAATTAAAATTAAAAAATTCACCAAATTTATCAATTTAATAGAAAAATCAAAATGATTTTTATTTTTTTTGAGTTACAAAGTTAAAGAAAGATAAATTGTACCATGAGAACATTGCTTAGCCAAGGCTAATTTTTGGTCCACTGCATCTAAACTCACATTCTTCACCATTTTTAATATTGTAAAACAATAAGCTTTTGTAAGAATTGATGAATTTGTGAGTGAATTAAAGTAAAAATGTTGATTTATAGGCATTTTAATTTTGAGTTTAGACAAAATTGTTTGATGGTTTTGGCTAATTTCCAATGTACCAAAGTCACTTGTTTTTGCTTCACACTTTTTTTGTGTTTAGTGGTATTTTTTTCAGTTACATTACTATATACTATAATTAGTATTAGTACATTTTACCCTCAGGTTTTTATTGTTGTCTGTACATGAATTTAAGTTCCTAATTTGGAGGGTGCAATGTGCAAATAGTATAGTATGAGAGTGAGGAAATTTGTTTTTTTTTTTTAATTATGGTTAAAGAAAATATCATTTGTCTGAATAGTGATTAAGACAAATAAATTGAAATTAAAAAAAAAAAAGAAGCCAAAACAATGGGTAAACGACAATATATATATAAGCTACCTGTTTGATCATAAATTTTGAAGTTGAAACTGAAAATTTTGAGTTTTTTAAAGTGTGATTTTTGAAATTTGAAGTATTATTTAGACATATATTTTACTTGAATTTTATGAATGAAAGTAAATTTCTCTCAAAAATTGCTCAGAACGATATTTGGAAATTTGAAAATATTTGAAATCAAATTTTCAAAACCTGATTAATTTTATGGTCAAGTAAATATTTAAAGATATATTTTTAAAATATATGGTCAAACACTAACTAAATATCTTAAAAAGAATATATTTAATAATGTTTAATCGAAAAGTGAAAAGTAGTTTTTAAGAAAAACATGTATAAAATATTAATAGTACGATCGGCTTACTTGTAAGTTCTATGATATCAAAGATTAATTACTACCCCTTACGTTTCATATTAGTTATCCATTTTTTTCTACACGTCCTTTAAGAAAATATAAAATTTATAAATAATAAGAATAGTTTTACTTATTTACCCTTCAAAAATATTTTTTGAAACTTTACAAATTTGCTTACTCTTTCAAAAAATAAAGTTAATTATGAAGGATAAATAAGAAAATTTTGATTCCATTAATTGACAAGTAAATTGAGATAACTAATTTTAGTAACGTAGACAACTGAAATAAATAGAAGGAGTACAATTTATTATGATTCTTATTGTTAATGTCATAATTTCCTTTTTAGAGTCAAATTATAAAAACTTTGACTAATATTTTATAATATATTTTTTCATCATATTTATATGCGAAAAATTGCAATTTATAGTACTTTTCTTATAATATTTGAATATCTAATTTTTTTTTAAAAAAAATCATATTAATGTAATCTAATTTAACTTTGATAATAAGTTAAATGGACTTTCGAAAAACGCAATATGACAATTAAAAGTGAACGGATGGAGTAATAATATATGGCTCATGAGCAAATTTTTTTAATTTTTTTTTGCTTAGATGAGTTTTCTTAAGTACATCTACATCGCGATCAGTTACTAATCGAATTTAGTACAAATTTATCCTAGATGATTTGACAAATACTGGCTAATTTGACTATTTCTAGGTAAATCAAAATAAAATACTAATACATGATTATTTCTTATATCTCAATTTATGTGACACTTTCGTTTATCAAGAGTCAAACCGTTTAAGTTTGACCGAAAATTTGCGCGTGAAATTTTTAATTTTTTTGAAATGAAATTTATATATTTGTAAACTACGTAAAAAGTACTATAAGTCACAATAATTGACAATTTAAAATAATTAAAGATATATGAAAAATCTATGGTCAAAGATAAACTTGTTTAAATCTTGAAATTCAAAAAGTGCCACATAAATTGAGAGAGACGGAGGGAGAAATAAATATGAAAAATAAATAAGTAATAATATATATGCTTGGAGGACAACTTTTATAAAATAATATAGATAATGTTTTTAATCAACGAGGTACATGTATCCATTTATTTCTTCCAACAATATAGATAATTAAGATAGATGTATATTTATTTTTATATATATATAATTCTATGTAAACGCCCTTGATAGATTCAAATATATTGTAATGTTTAAATATTCGATTGTTAAGATGGATTCATCTCATTGAAGGTGAAATCTTTAAAATCCAAAACATTAGTGAAAAAAAAAAGTGATAGTCATGTAGATTTGTTCTCATAATTAGATCCTTCTTAATTAATAAAACCTGACATAGTCGAATTCTAATCGCTTTTACGTAAAAAAAAAAAAAAAAAGCAAGGTTAATAATTGATGAGAAAAGAAAGGTTTATTATATTTATAGTAGTAGAGGATGTAGATGGTTCTATATTACATAGACAAAAATCACATTTTTTGAGGTTTCTACTAATTAATTACCTCATCATGTGAGTACTCCACCTACTAACTACCCTATTAATTGTACTTAAAACAGTAATTAATTTAGATTATCATAATAAAACTTAGTGCTATAGTTTTTATAAGTTGTTGATGAGCCTTGATTATATTAGCCTTGTTGTTTGAAGGAGTTTTGCCTTGCTGTTTTCAGAATAGTCTTGTCTGCTACAATAAAGTATGCCATCCCAGCAGCTGTCATATAATAATACAAATTATTATTAAGAAGAAAAAAAAATTCGTAAAGTTTAATTTTTATGCACTAACGTATCATGATTTTGAATCTGATACTATTAAATTTATTTTATGTTTGATTGTTACTAGGTATTAAGTAGTTAAAATCGATATTAAAATCAAGACTTTAATCTGAATAATTTATCAGGTATAGAAGGTCATGTGTTTAAGTTATCAAGATTCTAGAATATCCTCGTTTCAAACCAAACGATCACTGAGAATGTGAATAAATTGCTTACATACAATATTACTATATATCTAGTCACCTGAAAAATAATTATTTATCAAAGACCGACATTTATATTTACGATATATATATCGTGAACTAATACTAGCATACTATTATGATTAGTAAATTCTCGTTGGTGAAATAATTTTTTTAATATTAGTTGTCAGTGTATATAAATTAAATTTTTCTTATATATGTTGTGAAGGTATACATGAGATATACCTGTGGAGACAATGAGGGCTTTAGCAGTTGGATTGAGATTTGCTCTTGCCCATGGTGACATCTTCCCACAAGCATACTGCACATTAATTAATAACATAAATATTTAAGATATAGTTGTTTAATTTTTAGTATTAGAAGACTTTTAAAATTTATCGTCTAAAATAATAGGTTATAGATATTCATCATATGGTTATGAATCATCAGAATAAAAGTAAATGAAAAGTTTAAAGCGAAATTACTAATCGAAAAAATGTATCACCACTCTACCAACCAAACACCAAATGATATTTTTCAAAAATTAAAAAAAATAACTTTCATCGTACCAAACAGACATAAAAGATTGCAATAGATAATAGATAGTGTAACTTACAGTAGGAATAGCAGTAGCAACTGTTGCAAAAACTGCTGCTTTTGCTCCTGCCTTTGCTCCTTCTACATTAATTTACAATCATAAAAACAAAAAAAATACATTCATCAGATTAATTATCAATTAAATGAAAAAATTCTACTGGGATTTTTATTTTTTATTTTTTTTGGTGAAGGTACAAGTAACAAAAGGCAAAGTACCATGAGAGCAACGTTTAGCAAGTGCTAATTTTTGGTCGATTGAATCTAAACTCACATTTTTTGCCATTTTTTTTAGAAATATTGTAAAAGAGTTATAAGCTTTTGGAATAATTGATTTGAGTTTTGTGAGTGAAGTAAGAAATAAGAATGAATTGTATTTATAGACATTTTAGTTTGATGGTTTTGGATAATTTCCAATGTACCAAGTCACTTGTTTTTGTTTCTCACTTTTTTATTTATTTATTTATTTAATATTTAATTCTCAGTACGTGAGTAATATTATTTTAAGATTTTTTTTGGTACTATTATTATTATAAGTAGTTTATGTGTTATCAGGTTCCTGTTATATGGTCAGTTCATTATACTTTATTAGATACATTTGTCGGTAAGTTATTCATATCTTTATATATTTAATAATCACATTATTTTAATATGTGAAAAATTAATGTGACGTTTATTTTGGTTTATATGCGGAATATAAGATGAATATTCAATAAATAACTAAGTTAAACATAATTCATTTTTATATAAAGTAATATATGATTTTTTCTTAATATCTACGTAACTTTAATCAACTATAAAAACGACCCCCAATAAAAGTATTTGACTCAGGAGCAAAGAGAAATTACAGTAACTCTTTATTGGTGAAGTGGAGTTATTCTTGGATAGGGAGAAAGGGACATTAATAATTAATAAGCAGTAAATATTGTAGTATATTATATTACTTATATTATAATATAAGTAGTAAATATTACTCCTATAGTATATAAAGTTCTCTGCACTTTAGTTTATAAAAAACTTTATGCAACAAAATATATATTGATACTTGCCATAAATTTGAATTAATCAAAATAATAGAAAACGTCATTTCAAATATTACTCCTTCTGTTTTAATTTAAGTATCTTTGTTTGTATTTAGTAAGTTTTTCAATTTCAACCTTTATTATTTACATATTTTTAATTTAAAATATTAAAATTAAAATTTTATGTCCGATCAAAATAAGACGTATAATGATTAAACCAAGAAACAGTACTTATCAGTCTTTTTGGTTCCACAGTTTTGGAGAATGCAGAAGCCAGTGGTTTTTGGGAACTTTAGGCCAAAACTATGGGGAAATACCCATTTTTCTAAGTGTGTGCCCTATGGATAAATTGAAAAAAAAATGCATGATGTTTAGTCCACAAGTGTTTAACACCTGGCCACAAACTTGGGATTGTCATTTCTTGGATTTTTTATATTATTTAAAAAAAAAATAAAAAAAAATATATATATATATATATATATATATATTCGCGCATATACAATATCTAATTCTAATTGAAATTGTGCGAATATAATATGTATGTATGTTTTCAAAGCAGAAGAAGTTGTATGTATATGAAGACATCAAATTGATGTGTTTTCAAATTATATATGTGCAAGGTAACTAGAGACGAATTTAAGATTTATAAAATATAATTGTACCAATTAAACAAAAGAAGGAAAAAATTATCAAGTGGGAATTATCCCTAGTCTTCAAGGTAAAATTAAATAACGCAATAATCAACCAAGTGTACTATTTAGCTTTTTCGTAGCATGACTATCAAAATATAATAGTATACCAATTTTTGAAATGTACATAAACTACCTAGTTTTATGGGGAAGCCACGAGTTCACAATGCCTCATATTTTGCATATAAATTTGCCCTTCAAACCATCTGTATGCAGAGGCGAATCCAGAATTTAAAGATTTTGGATGCATCAATATTGTGTTTTCAGCTAATTAAAATAAAAACAATGAAAAAGGCTTCAACAAGTTCCTTTAGCTCATATCAATAGCACAAGAGCAGTCATATGCGTTTGTTGGTGCACTGTTAATTATATACATGATTTTTTTCAAAGTTAACGGGTGCAAGTGCACCTCCAATTCGAAGTGTAGGTTCGCCTCTGTCTGTATGTAAAGTGTATGTTATATTATATAACTTGTATGTGTGTGAGAATATCAACACCTAAAATATATATTAGATGTATGTCATACAGCGTATATGCTAAGTATTTATTATCGACTCTATTAAAAGAGTGCTCATTATTAAGATTTTTAAATACACAAATACATATATTTGATATATCTGCTATAAAAATACATAATGTCACTATGTTTTTTATAAGTTTTTGTGATCTCTCATAGTAACTTATATTATGCTAATATAAGAGAGACCTATGGGCTAATAAACAACTGCCCAGTTGGTAATTGGTCATTGTTTCAACTTATACCTTCACTTATGTCAAAAAAAAGTAGTGGTAGGTAAACCTAATTTCTAGGAATTACTTCTTCAAAGGAGCTTTAGATCATTAGTCACAAGAAAGCTAGTGATAACAACATTTTTTATTAGTCCAGACGTTTCAGTTTATGTGATATATTTTGATAAAATATTAAGTTTAAGCAAGAAATAATAGTTATAAATCATCTTATAAAAAATAAAATTTGAAATTTAACTAAAAATGAAAATGTAGCACATAGTATATTATGGGATGAATTGATTACTTATCTTTGTAGCCTGTCTTTTTTCGATTTTCCATTCAGTGTTCGATATTCGTATTGGAGCCCGATTATTTTGAATTTGCACTGCATAGGGTCCCGCTCGAGACAAACACTCTCTATCATGGATTATTCTGTAAGACTATGAATATATACTATTCTTTTCAAACCCTACTTATGTGACTTCACTGAATATGTTGTTATTGTTACCTTTCTCAACGGAGGTGACAGAGTAGCTGGACCACAAAATGGATAAGTCTGTCCTTGTAAAGTGGGCTAGTTATCTATTGGGCCTTTTTGGATGAATAATGTCAAAGTGGCCCAAAACAAATTCTTTGATGAAATTGGCAAAATCCCACGAAGCCCCACAATATTTTATGGTTTGAAATAATTTGTTTACCACATAATGTATAGCTCATCATAACTACTTTTAGCTTATAACAATGATAACACACCAGTCAGGAGCAAGTTAGGTTCGATTACATGAATCCTTCATTGATTATTCTAACAGATTCTTGTGAATTGACGTGGCGGAGTTATAACTACTTTTATACGGTCAAAAACTAATTATATACACCAAAGAGTTGCAATAGATGGCTGTGTTGGCCATGCTATAGATTTGTAATTCAGCACTTTGTTGATTAATGAAAAGTCTAATTACCAAAAAAAAAAAAAAAGAGTTGTAATAGAAAAAATCATTCCGATTCAATTCATTCTTGAGGTCAAATAAAGACAAAAAATAATATGTCAATAATCTAGCACGACAAAATACGCTTCAACGGCATGGAATGGCTAGCTTTTCAAAATATCGAACTGTCTCTGTTGGACTATACCAATGAAAAATTTATTTTGTATTAATTCAATTTTTAATATCAATACCAAATAAGTTTGTTTATATATATATATATAGATAGATGAACAAAGAATATATAATAACATAAAGAGAGAGTAAATGAAGGAAAAATGAAGGAATAAGTTAATTAACTATCAGGGATTTAATTGGTAAGATAGATAGGATTAATTAAAGGACTTGGATTTAAGTTCTGGCAATAAAAAAAAATGATTCACATAGGCAGCGGTTTTATCTTTAATTGAGCTTATGTGATGCGAATTTGCATTAATTAGGACCCCAAATATCAGACATTAAAAGATAATTCGTGTATAAAAGTATCTTGCGTTCACATAAATTTTGGGGAAGAGTCGCGCCTTAAGATAATGATATAGGTAACATAATGCAAACATTAATGTGGTTGTTTTCACGATTCAAACTTGTGACCTATAAGTCACATGGAGACAAAATATTGAACATTAAAAGGTAGCACGGTGCATAAGTTGTGGGAATGCGGCGTATCCCAATGGGTATAATATAGACAGTCTATTATAATACAAGCATTAGTGGTTGCTTTCACGACTCGAACTCGTGACTTATACTTCACATAGACACAAAGTACCAGAAATTAAAAGGTAACCTTGTACACAAAGCATTTTGCGTTCACATACCTTCTAGAAAAATTAAAGGTAGTCATATCCCAAAAAATATGATAGATATAAACAGTATATCCTAATACAAACATTAATTACAACTTTCATGATTCAAACTCGTAACCTATATGACACACGAAAATAAATATCGGATTGAATGAGGGGAAAAAACTAAAAAGAATATTCAAAAAATTGTGTCTTTGAGTCCTTGGCACTTTATGCTTTGTTGGTTGTTGCTATCTAAGTTGAGAAGAACTTTTCCTACGCATGCAAAATGGAGCTGACACTTTCAGATAGGAATTATGCATTTTTTAAATAAATTCAAAAGTATAATTACATATTTCTCGAAAATGGAAAAAAATAAAAAATAAAGTGGCACCTAAAAAAAACATAAAAGCAATGATTTTACTCTTTGATGTATAATACGCAATATACACTTATGATTACTACCACCATAGTTGAAAATATCTCTTTTTTAAGGCAAAAAATATTTTTTGGGAATATAACACATATATTTGGTGTTATTTATAAAGTGGAATTAGGAAAGAATAGGGTATTGTTCGAATGCAAAATTTACTTTTATTCTAAGGATAAAGAAATAATTTTCGATAGATTCTCAGTTTGAGGAAATGAATAACTGGTTTGTAGTTCGCTAGCCAGAGGTGGAATATATTGAGTTTTAAGTAGGCGTTAGGTCATAGATTTTAAATATTCTTACTTTATTTTAAATTTATAGAGTTGAAGTTGAAGATGAAATTGTGTTTAGTTATATTTTTTATAAAAATTATCTGAAATAATGAATGTACTTAAATACAACTTCGAAATGAAAAAGTAAATTGGAAAACAAGTTATAAGCTGATCTTTAAATTTAAGATATAATTTCAAGTTGAATTTGAATTTTTTCATGATAAAACATTAATCTTAACATAAAGTGATAAATTATTCGGTAAAAAAAGTGAATATTTTTTTTTATGGCCAAGCATATTCTGAGTTTTATGCATTGATGGTAACATAATTATATACAATCATGTCATTTAAAAGGTAATGATAGATAACTTATTTAATATACTTTCCATCCTAATTTATGTGATGTTTATTTATTTTTAGTACGTCACAAAAGAATGACATCTTTCTATTTTTAGCAACAAGTTAATCTTAATTTTTTATTTAATTTACTCTTAATAAGTTGATTTAGACACAGATAAATTATTACTCCCTCTGTTTCACAAAGAATGACTTAGTTTGACTTGACACGAAGTTTAAGAAAATAAAGAAGATTTTTGAATCTTGTAGTCCTAAATTAAAGTTATGTCAAATGTACAAAATTGCCCTTTAATCTTGTGGCCTTAAACATGCCACGTGGAAAACTGAAATTAAAATGTTACCAAAAAAAGAAAAAAGTCATTATTTTTGAAACAGACTAAAAAAAAAAGGTCATTCTTTTTTAAACGGAAGGATATAACTTATTTTAGACCACAAATTTTAAAAAAAAATCATTTCATTCTTAAACTCCGTGCTCAGTAAAATACCTTCCCATAGATAGGATCAAAAAGAGTGACATAGATTGATAACCTAGAAATAAATTAGGGATAAGTACCCTATAATTAATTAAATTACGTTGATGGTACAAAAAAATATTTATATTATCAATATATATAATTTAAATTAGTAATTTCATTTATTGTTTTTTTATTTGGAACTTCTGAATCAACTGGTCAACTTGACCAACAGAAGAACAAAATTAATAGTATTAATTAAATACATTTTAAAGCTAAATCTTTTTGATCTTCAATACAATCTAATGATGTATAAAGATATCGTTTACGTAGAATTCAATAAAGGTCAAAGTATAGGTTATGATAATTAATATAATTCTGGTCAAAATAAGTGTACTGTTTTTTTCATTTTAAAATTTCAGTTTATTTTGAACTAATCATTACAAATCATGTATTATGTACAAGTTCACACAGATTATGAATAAATAAATACCCTTTAAGGAATATTTAATAACTTTAATTATAAGTGCATTTTGTTTAAATTACTTCTCTTTTATAAATCTTACTTAATTAACACTTCATGAATCAAAATAGTAAATATTAGGTAAGGCAAATTTAGAAAGAAAAAAAAAAGTAACAAATGTTTATTATTTCAATAGTGATTCATGGAGTTCAAATACTAAAAAATTTTAAAAGTTTTTTCGTATTTTAACTTTGATTACTTTTATCAGAATTTTATTTCCGCACTAAAAATGAATGAATCTTGAATAATTTTAAAATGCTGAGTAAAACTAATTAGCAGCAACGATAATATCATATCCAATGGTAAATCCTATCTTGAAAGATAAAGAGATTGTTTTGGACCCTCGGCTTAAATTGTTAGGACCGAACTAATCTGATGTCATGCGGAATCTAACAAAGCAATCATCGAAAGATCATGAATAAGAAGACAAACGAGAAATAAACTAAAAGACACAAAGATTTAATGTGGTTCGATCAACCGATCTACGTCCACAAGAGAACATGAGCAATTCACTATATGAGAGTACTATATATCAAGAGAAATAACCTAACACAATTCACTCGGAATAAAAAGAGTTTCATGCAAGTGTTAACGTAACACTTGTGTTCTACCATTTCTCTCCATACATAAAACTCTCAAAGCCCGTAGGACTACATTATGAATGCTCTTAAGTTAGAAGGAACGAGCCTCTATTTATAGAGTCATAAATATTTTCCTACAAGAAAAGGACTAGCCAAATATAGAGATTACATATTTTGCTTTTCCTAAAAGAAAAACTCAATTATGATAAGAAACTCGGACAAATACAAAAAAAAAAAACATAATTAGTAATTCAAATAATTGATAGTATTTGCCAATTTCTTTTATTCATAAGTGGAAAAAAGGGAAGGGACATGATGGGCTACTTAGATTGTTGGTGCTGTTATAATAATGAAAGAAAAATGATTGTGACAAGGATGAATCCTAGGCCTTAGATATTGAAGTACCTTGAGGAGAAAAGGTAAACAATTTTTTTTTTTAAAAAAAAAGATGTTAACAAAAAAGAGAACAATATTGATGCTAACCTTTTAATTAATTCATTGATCTATTTAGCTAAACTATTCTAGCACATGATTCTTGTTGGTGTTAAAAAATTTACTCAAATATTAAATTTCATGAACGATAGATGAAGTTTAAATCTTTATCTGATTAAATTTTAAGAACGATTCACGAAGCTTAAGAGGTTCGGTCTTTGAATTTGTTTGCCTCTATTTTTCATGTCAAGCGTACAAGTCTAGTTTAATGAAATTTTACTTCTATAGACATAAATTATTTTTTGCCTCGCCTGTCAAAGTCGACGTCTTAATTCTTCTATAGTCGACACGTGAATTTTTTTGCTGAATTTTCAAATTTTATAACCAACTCATGAAATTTAAAGCTTACAATTCAAATTTCAGTAATGATTCGTGAAATACTGATAAATATTCAAATTCCAATAAAAAAATTGAATTCTTTTTGCATTTTAACTAGTATCAAAACTTTATGTTTACACGAAAAAAATAACTAAATTCTGAATAATTTTAAAATATTGACTAAAACTTAATTAGCAATCCAAAAAAATGATATTTGTCAACAAAAAAAAGTATAATATTTGCCAATTTTTTATGCATAAGTGGAAAAAAAGAAAGGGGCATGATGGGCTACTTAGATTGTTGGTGCTATTATAATAATGAAAGAAAAATGATTAAGTGACAAGGATGAATCCTAGACCTTAGATATTGAAGTACCTTGAGGAGAAAAAGGTAAAAAAAATGATGTTAACAAAAAGAGAACAAATTTATTGAATTTATGGTAACCTTTTTAATATTTCCATGATAGACAGAGATTGTAATAATGGCTATCACATGAAAACATGGTGACAATTATGTTTTTCCCCTACTTTTTATATGTAACATTTCGGTGCATAGATTAAAGGAATGTTCTTAATCTTTAATTTTGATTTTCTACTTTAAAAAAATTGTGAGGTTTTGTTCAAAACGGATAATATCATATCATATTGAAAAGGTAAAAAAACTTATCAGCATTAGTTGTTTACATTGAACCAGTAAAAACTGTTATAGTTAAGTGATTTCATGAAGTGAAAATATACATTAGTTAATGATGGTTATATGATAGGTGTGAATATTTCCCTATCACATCTATTGACTTGATGTAAATATCAAGTGTGGATAAGTTCTTATCGTTAGAAATATATCTTTGGATTGTATTAGCCTAGCGATTGATATTAGAATCTATAGTTTCGAGATACAAGTCATGAAGCTTGGTTTACTATCTTTACCAGTGTTTTGGATAACACACCCAAGAACAATAGTGGGTTTCGATGGCGATAAATAATCGGACAATATGGGTAACACACAATGTATCTTCATATAGGCTCATGAAATGATGTACCATGTGGAACTTAGTTTAGGAGCGTTATGGGAATCATGTGAAGCTTAGTTCAATAGGAGGAGATTGTTAATTTAATCTAAAGCAGATAATATCATATGATGTTAAAAGAGAAACATCTATATGAAAATAACTAGCTCTTTTCTTCATGTCATACATGATTACAACTTGCTATCTTATTAATTAATTACCCTAAAACTATTTACAATGTTTAAAAGTAATCAAAATACTGAGGGATTTGATAAGGTTCTTCCCTTTGTTTCTTACTCAACTTTGGAACACCTCTAACACCTCTCATTTTCACCAAATCATTTGGTACTTCTGGTGGCTTAATTGACCTAATCAAAGCCCAATTTACACCTTTAAAAAACTCATGTTTCTTGATTTCAACACTACCTTGTAAAGTCCCAATTCTCTTCTTTGGATTCTTCACAAGTAATCTACATATCAAGTCTTGAACTTTCACCATCTCTTCATACTCTCTGCTGCTACTTATCGCGAGTCTTGGGAATGTCAATGGTTTCTTCAGTATGTTGACGAGCGTTTTCTCATTATTCTCTCCTTTAAAAGGAGTGGTACCGAAAATAAGCTCATACAGAAACACCCCTAATGTCCACCAATCTACTGCACTTCCATGACCCTGTCCTGAAATCACCTCGGGGGCTAAATACTCGTGTGTGCCAACGAAGGATTTTGATCGAGCATTTATAGGTTCAGCAACTATTTCTTGATTATGTTCTTCGTTTTCATGGTTTTGTTCTGTTTTTTGTGATAAAAAACAGGATAGAACTGGTTGAATTGGCATAGCACAGTATGAATTTCTTGGGGTTTTGGCAATGGATTTTGTTGTTTTGGACTTTATGAGTGTTGGAACAACTTCATCACATTTAAAAGAAAGATCAAAATCTGAAAGCATAATGTGACCATCTGATCTTACAAGCACATTTTCTGGTTTTAAATCTCTGTATACAATTCCCATCATGTGAAGATATTCTAGTGCCAATAATATTTCTGCACCATAAAACCTATAAATTAAAAAAAATATCAGATCATCGCAAGATAAAACAATAACGTACTCAGTACTGTAATCCTATAAGTGAAGTCTGAAGAGTATAGTACGCATACCTTACCTCTACCTTGAGAGGTTGTTTCTGGTCATGGCAAAATACTAAATAAAGTGGGTATTATTAAAAGCTTGACATTAAAGCTTAGAGGTTAAAATAGACTAAGATACAAATGCATGAATATTGTTAGGTGTAGCTACAACAATCTCATTATTTGTTATTTAATGACTATATTATATACAGTTAAAATATCGGTTAATCCGTAAATAACTCGATTAAATATGTTCAGTTAAAGATAACACGAACTAAACAATAAAACTTTTATTTATATAACATATGGACAAAAAAAATGTAATTATGCCTAATCGATTTAAGTTATATATACTACAAAGTAATTTGACTATAGTAATGAACTAACTATTTTCTCTAGGTAACCAATAAATATAATTAAGATTTTAAGTTATATAAACTATTAAATTTTTTTAATACCATCAAATTAATTTAACTTATTATAACATGTTATTTACCATAACATTTATAGTAGGTAATCAACTAATATTTAAACAAATTACATATCGTAAAAACTCTACATTGTTAGTGCCTAAAACTTAGCTAACATTTAATCATAAATTTTGAATCAAATTTTTAAAAAATAATATATGTTTGGACATAGATTTTACATCAAATTTTAAAAATCTATGTTCAAAAAATTCTGTGTTCAAATACAATTTCAAGCTTCAACGAGTCAATTTTACAAATTTCAACTTCAAAATATATCTGAACAAACGGAACATTAAGCTTTTATAATAAAAAATTGGTCTTTCAATTACGAGATATAACGATTTTTTTTTTATACTGTCAATATATATAACTTAAAAACCCTTTAATAAATCACTTACTTAGCAGAGGAAATGCTGAAACGTTTTCCGGGCTGCCGTTGCCGGACGGCATGCAAATCTCCACCGGGACAATACTCCATAACTAAGCACGAATAATGCGAAGCTTCAAATTGTGCATACAAAGTAGGCAAAAATGGATGATCGATTATCCCCAAAATCTCCTTCTCCATTTCCGCTCTCTGCAATTTCTTCCTTATCTCAACCGCTTCTCGATCCACAACTTTCATAGCGTAAAAACACTGCGGCAAGCCAACAACCGGATTCCGAATTTCACATAAATAAACACTACCGATATCTCCGCCGCCGACTCGGCGGAGTAACCGGAAATGCTCGAGTTTGATTTGACCTGATTCGACTCGGATCCGTCGAATGAGTTCCCAAGGGATTTGATTTGATTTGTGTGGTTTGTGTGAGTTGGAGAAATAGGGGTTTTCATTGCAGAATGAAATTGAACTCCGGCGACTACTGAAACTGCTGAGATTAGTACTACTCATCCAACTCCGGCGACTGGATTCCGGCATTGTTATTGAAGAAGAAGCCGTACTGTCTTTGTCGGATTCGTCTCGATTTGTGGTGGCCATTATGGTAGAGGAAGAGCACGTTTTTGATTTTCGTTTCAGCTTTCTTCAGGCTTTATATATATAAAGATTTTTTTACTGTTCCCTTCGTACCAATTTAAGTGACGTAACCTAACATGAAAAAGTATATTCTTCTGTTTCAATTTATGTGACACTTTTTATTTTTCGAGAGTTAAATCGTTTACAATAATTGATAATTTAAATGTTTAAAAGGTTTATGAAAAACTTTTGGTAAAAAATAGACTGGTTTGAATCTTAAAATTCGAAAAGTGTCACGTAAAATGGAACAAAGAGAGTATTTTAAAGCTTGTAAGTGTGTGACAATAAATCATTTCATTGTATATAAAATGAATATTTTAAAGTTTAATAATTAAGAAATATAAAATTGTGTTATTTTTCCCACGGACTAAAAAGGAAAGTGAGTCGATAGAAGAGAATAGTTGGTATCCCCTCCACCCCGAAATAGTTTTGATTTTCTAAAATGACACTTATTTTGAGATGGAGAGAGTATAGTTTGACCGGGGGTAAGTACTTAATCTTTTTATTTTAATATATTTAGCTTGATTAAAATGATTAAATTAGCTTGTTCAAATTTTACATATTCAAAATATGGAAGCTATATAAAAATATTATAAATGTTGATGAAGTAAATATGTTCCTTTAACTAGTCACAACTCAATATCATGACATAAATTATCTATTTTAATTAAATAAACTTCATAAAATTATTTTTTGAGCTACACTATCATTGAGTTTAAAAATAATTATATTATATATACTTATAATATACCTTATAAAGCTCTCTACCATCCTCTCTCATTATAATATAAAATTCATCTAAAATATCATATGCATTATTTTAAAATTTATTAGTCTAGAAGTATATCAATCCTTCGTTCTCCTCTTTGACCCCATGTCATGGTGTTATACATTAATATATTTTAATTATATATCCTTCTCTTTTTATGCGGCATTATTACTATTTCAGAAAAATTAAAATATTCTCTTTTCATGATTTTTAATGAATTATCAATTATTATGCTTATAGTATTTTACATGTTTTTTTTCTAATATACATGTAAATTTTATTTTTATTTTTAAAAAATATATATATTATGAAGAAAAATTTAATAACAATAGTACATGATAATAGTGGGTTCTTTTAAGATATTTCAAAAATTATGTGGATCTATGTCACAAATCCTATTTATAGTAATGGAAGAATTTTATTTTATTTTTAAAAAAAATATTGATGAAAAGGCGAGGTAATTTTGGAAATGGATAGAACGTGTATTCCTTTTAACACATGGTATCACATTTGTGATACATCATTTATTTTTTTACATAACTTAATTGGTTAGGTTTGCTACGTTCAAAAATGTATTTAGTTAATTGAGCCTAATTTTATTCTTAATTGAGTATTATGTTGGTGTTAGTTTATTGTAATCCTCTTTCTTTATTTGGGATTAAGAGTAGCGACAATGTGAACATACTTACACAAGCAAAGTTAAGTAAAAAGAGAAGTACTGAAAACACTTTTGAACTTGGCCTGAATGGTTAGTTTCATTCTCGAACTATTGACAGTCTTAAAAGTACTCTCTTTTTGATTAACTGAACTTAAATACACCCCAATTTGACATATGACATAGCAAGTGGTCTCAAACTCTTAATAAAAAACTGAAAGAAGAGTTGAAAACATCCCTAAACTTAGTGAGAATTTAGGGGTGTATTTCATCTATGTGGCAAGATCAATGGTGTATTTAAGCTCAATTAGTCAAGTAAATGGATGTTTTTAAGACTGTCAATAATTTAGAAATAAACTAATAATTCATGACAAGTTTAGAAGTGTTTTCAATACTTGTTTCTTAAATAAATGTGTGACACTATGATACGAATGTATTAAAAGAAATCTTAAAAAACCTACAAATGATATCTATTACGTAGTCGAGGATATATGACTTTACTTTTACTTTATTTTATATGATGAGCATATAAAATAAACTTAATTCATATAAACGATCTCAACTTATTTCAAATTGAGACATAATTATTATATAAATTTGAATATCAAATAATTATAAGCAAAAAAAATGTTCATTTCATGTCATCATTAATGATATAATTATAGAGCATGTGGTTTTGACAATGCTTTGCATATTTCTCGGGCAAAAGCTACCTATTACTCTTTAGATAATGAAATATATGCCATAAATCATGGGAAATTAATTACAACTAAAAAGATTTTATATAATTGGGTGTCAAATTATATAGTAATGAGTTAATGACTATTTTAAAGTCGAAAATGACACCATTTATCTTATAGAAATCAACATCACCATTAGTGTTATAATTATTACACCCTCCGTCTCAAAATATTTATTACTCTCTTCATTTCATACTACCTCCATCCACTTTTAATTATTATAATATTTTTTTTAGAGTCAAACGATAAATATTTTGATTAACATTTTACGATGTATATTTCATCATATTGATATGTGAAAAGTTGCAATTTATAATACTTTTCGTATAGTTTTTGAATATCTAAATTTTTTGTTTAAAGTATCGAATTAATGTAATCTGATTTCACTTTGAAAATTAGTAAAATTGACTTTCGAAAAGCGCAACATGACAATTAAAAATGGACGGAGTGAGTATTAACTGAATTTGTGAAGCAATATACACCTATTAAAAAAAATATTCAAAGACATAAATCAAATCATATTTTTCACTATTACCCTTTGTGAAATCATAAATATAATTTTGTAAGCAGTGCAATTTATCTCCTAAGAAAATATAAAACTTCGTTATGAAAAGGGTAAATATGAAAAAAAAAATCAAACATTTATTTTGAATTTTAAACAATTCAAAACAATAAAAAAAAGTTTCAAATTTTTTGTTAATATAAAATAGAGGAAGTATGTTTTTCTTTTATACGTTTCTTAAAGAAATATTAATTAAGAGATCCGTATTTATGTCTTAAGGATAATTCTGGTTTATTAAATAATAACTACTACCCTCGTCAATGTTTTATTTGGCACACCTTAGGCCTTAAGAAATATAAATAAAATGATATTACTATATTACTTCTAATTATTATAAATTATCTAAAGATTGAATATTGAAAATTAAAAGTTTATGTAAATGACTAGCATTTAATAATAAAGATAAATTATGTATAAAATGATAAAAACACCTCTTATTTTTCAAATTGAATAAGTAAAAATGAACAAAGACAGTATTACTATAATTACTACTATATTATTATGTTTGAAGTACATAAATATATATTATATACTAAAGTTACTAATAATTCCAACTCCAATAACAACAATATTCATGATGAGTATATTCATGAAAAATACTCTCTCTTTTTTTCTACTTTTGATGGTCAAAAAGTTCTGAAAAATTTACTATTAGTATGAGAGAAAAAAACTTTGACAGAAAAAATAATAATTACAATTTATTTCATAAAAGCAGTAATAAAGCAGAAAGTGTACATGAAAATACCCGTGCCCTATTCATTGTCCACTAGCTTTATAGACTTATATACACGTACTCAAATATGGAATCACTATGTAGATTAATGATGGTGAATTTTATCGGATTTAAGTTATATATATCGATTACGTAAAATATATTTATATTATTGATGTAATATAATGTATAATAATAGATTAAATATCATTTACTTGATTTTTATATGTTTTATGTGAGTTGATCGATGTCTTCTCTACTTTTACAAGATAAGGATAAGATTATGCAGAGACTGAGTCAGATAGGAGAAAGAAAGTTCATTTGACCTTTTTCGATTGAAAATTACGCTAAAATTACACCGACACTACGTACACATCACCTTTTTGTGAATTTACATTGCGTATATTGTTAATTGTAGTAAATTAAATTCCGCCATTTTTATTAGGTTTACAACTTACAAAATTATTTTTATGATAAAAATACTTAGAATTATCTTATACTAAATAACTTAATTATGTAAATATTTTTTTACGTTATAGTACATATAATTATTTGAGCTCGATTCTATTTGATTTTATTTTTTTAAAATAATATATTTTTTGTATTTATTGTTTACTTGTCAATACATGTGAAAATACATATACCCAACCTCTTTTTGAGTTTTGACTTTACCTGTCCAAAATATCGACCAGAATTTAATTCATGATAAGTTTGAGACTTTATTTTTATACAAATTATTGTCCTGAGACTAGAAATCATAAAGTTAAAGTTTAAATTATGAATTCGTCCCTATATGATGTGGTAAATACAATTTCTTTGTTGTTGATAAAGGGGTTGTTTCTAACTTTGAAAATGAAGGAATTAAGCACTAATAAGGAACGCAATGCGAACATAATTAAATTAATCAGGATAGTAAAATTCAATTATAAAAAAAAAGATAAATTAAGGTATCGATCATTGGCTACTTAAGAAGTGATTTGGTACGTAGTTTTCAAACAATATCACACTAAATCAAAGAACTATACTTTAGTTTTATTATCAATAATTTACCTGATTAAAACAAACAAATGGGACGAAATGAGACAATTTTAATGGAACGATATAATAGACAAGCGAGGACCTAACAAGATTGGAGGCCCGGACATAAGGGGGACTAAAAGGCTAGGCCCGTCCCATCTCACTAAGCTTACCGGACATGACTGAGGTCTTGAGATTTTATTTTTAATACGTATTATTTCGAATACAAAATTGTAACAAAGATAATAGTTTATTACCAAGATTACATAATTTTAGTAAATGAATACAAATTTAAATAAACTTCAAACTTAAATTCGAAACATCGCAAATTCAAAACATATAAACAAATTATTTTGTAATTTGAGTGAGACGGAATGGGATAGAACAAGGAGAAATGAGAGTCTTATTAACACGTAAACTAATCGAAGAACTATCAATATGAAGAAAAAAAAACTATAAATACCTTTTTTACACAAATATTTTATTTTTTTCCAGATACATTGTACTACTAATTAGTGCAGCCTTTAACCTTTATTGTGTTTATATGATTATTTTGTCAATTGATCTAAAAACATTCCCTTTTAAGTAAAAAAAAAAAAAGGAGAACTATATATATATATATATATATATATATATATTGCCAATTAACTGGATCGCACTAAATTAAAAGTTAATTTTTTCTGACCATAAAGATAAGACTCGTGCTATTTAAATAATTATTATTATTGATGAAGAATTTTACCAGAAAAAAACTTTAATTTTTATTGAGTATTTTATTTTGGAAAAGGAATCTGAACTTTGACCTACAAATTTTACCATTTTTTTTTACATGCACTGAATTTTATGAAAGAAAGTAAAAGAAAAGAAGAGTATTTATGAAAGATTTAATTGAAATCTATTGGCTACAAGTACCTAGATTTTTCACCTACTCTTCTAGGCTTGCAGTTTTGGTAGTTAAAGGTAATAATCAAGATAATGTTATGACAAAAGATTTGTTGTTTGGAAGTATTATTACCACTATATATCATTGTCTTCTTGTCTAGAGGAGGTTGAGTAATATTTTTTTTTTTGTCATTTCGTGTTCAGTATTCGTTTTGAGTCTGGACTAATTAAGATTTACTATAAAAAGAATTTCTAGATTGATCGATGGAAATATAAGATAGACGAGAAGATAAGAGGTGAATGATATTGAAAATAGCTTGGTTTGGTTAGTTTGAAATAAAGAGAAGAATGGTGTCGTCGGTGCAATATTTCGCAATTTTATGCTTCCTATGTTGTCGGGTCTGATAATGTGATCTCTTAGGAAAATCGATGGCTGCGTAAAAAATATAGTGTTATTATATTTGAAACTTCTTAATTGGCTTGTTGTATAATCGAACCTAAAAACTTTCTCTCCCTCAGAAAGTCTTTTATCCCCAAGTCTCTTAACTAGGTTGGAGAATAACGAAGTGCTCCTAATTACCAAAAGTGATTTTGTATTTAGAGCTCGAACTTGAGATTTCTTGATAAAAATAAAAAACACTTATCACTTTATAATTTTTTGTTATCAGTAAATACTAATTAGAGCGTGATATTTACACCGAATATATTAACTTATCACGACTAAGTGATTATAAATTAGGTGATAAAAGTTAATGTTAGAATACATATGAGATGTATCTATTGGTTGGTTTAAAAATTGAAACTCTAACTTCTAAATAGAGGATTAAATTACAACGATTAGGTTATCTTTATGTGACTTATTAATTACGAGTTCGAATCATGAAATCAATTTTTTAACGTTTGTCACAGAATAGATTGTCTACTACATATAACTGTACTTAATTGAAATGTGATTCTTCTCTAAACTCTGTATAAACATGAGATGCATTATACATCCAACAATCTGCTAACATTTCCTAATAATATTTAAACATGAGATGCTTCATGCATCAGAACACCTGACAACGTTCCTTAAAAATATTTAGTTATATTTAGCTAATTCACAATATTGATCAGTACACTAATATACTTCAAACTTACTTATTTAAAATTTTGGTTTTCTTTGAAAGACAATATATTCCTCTATAGCAATAACCAATCACACACCAAAGCATTGTTGTAATATTTAATATAGATAAGATTATACATTTACAAAGACAAAGATTGCAAAATATATATGTTTGACTCCATTATTTGATATATTGAACTTTTTTCAAAAGCCAAAAGTTTTTCTTTTGTACTTATTTTACAAAAAATAAACAGTAAAACAAAGTTTCATTTAATTATTTTGTTTCATATCCCCCTTTGTGCCTGCATGATCTTATCATTTTCCCTTTTGGTTGCAATTTTAGTAGACATATATATGTTAGTATGTAAGAGAGGTAACAAATATATTGAAAAACGCAAATCTCCATAACTTCCCCCATACATTCTTCTCCCTTGCCTACTAAAATCCCACAACAACTACCAATCTTTTCTTATGACAAAATCTTTTAATTTTGACCCAAATATCATATATTTAAAGATCCAATTCTTTTATAGTATTCATTTTATTTTTTTTGAATTAGTTCTTTGGGTGTTTGTAGTGATCAAATGGAACGTGATTCGGATGTGACCCAATGATTAATGAAGTGAGTTGAGAACCATGAGGTTTCAGGTCGATCGTCTTGGTGGACAAAGTAGTTAATTTCCTTGCACCTGTATTTGGTGGTAGGTGACAGATATTCCATAAAATTAGTAAAGATATTGAGAAAACTGATCTGAACACTACAGTTATTAAAAAAAGTGAATAGTTAATTTGATAGTCAATTTTCTTCATCCAATGGTATGAGTGACAATCTTAATAATAAATGTGGAGCCATATTAGCACAAGAGTGTTCAGTTGAACACCCTTCCACGTAAGTTATATTACTGTTAATATATATAAAGTGTATTTTATTTTATTTTAAAAAAACTTCTGAAGAATCTTGGATAAAAACAGAAAGATAAAGCTAGATATATAGCAATGGAAGGAGGATAAGAAATCAGAAAAAAAGATGTATTATTTATGTAAATACAGAGTTGAACCATGCAATAAAATTAGTATTATACATATTCAAAAAAAAAAAAATCAAAAAAGAGAGACAAAAATCCCCTCATGTTATAGTTGAAGGCAAATTTAACATTTAAAGTTTATGAATTTTTATATCAATTTCAAATTAATATACAACAAATTAAATATTTATAGATATTTTGTGAATTTCTTAATACAGATAAGGTCTAGGCCAAATTTATTGTGTTCACTTGAACTCATAAGTTCAATAACATACAAATGAATTTTCATATATGGTGTCAACATTTTAAAAAGTGAACAAAAAAATAAATTCATATAACTATGTTTTAAGAAAAAAATCAACGAAGCGGTGATCTAGAGGGTAGCAAGGGATTCATCCGAATTTCCTCAACAAAAAATTACATGATATATATAAGATATTTTTAATTTCTTTTTATGTGTATATATAAATTTTGAACCTTCTAAACATTAAATTAGAGGTTGACTGTGTACACTCTATACTCAAGCACAAAAATTCACAAAAGAAATGTAACATCTACGTAAACTCTATACTCAATGGCGATCGGCGGAACCATCTTATGCTAATATCCTTTCATCGAAAAAATTACACTATTTAGCTAGGTTAAAATTTTAGATTTCTGTATATATTGACTCCCCCTATCTTTTAAGTGTCTCCATTCTTTTCAATATTTTGACACCCCATAGTAAATATTCCGACTCCAACCACTGTCTACTTACTCAACACTTCACTTATGAGATTATACTGAATACATAGATAAAGCATAGTGGAGGTGGAAATTAAAACACTTAAAAAGGGGACATGGAGGTATATACTTAGGAAACTGCTTGTGTCTTTCTTTCTGCAAAACATTTTAGCCTTTGTCTGGGGACATAATATTATGGGCAGCTACAAACTAATGGGGTCTCAAAACATTAATTTGTCCTATTTTGTCACTTAGTATAAAAAGCCTAATTTTTTTTATATAATATATAGTTTATATTTCTTAATGGTCTGCACGTGGTACAATTTTACAAATCATAAAGTTTTAATTTTTGTGAATTTTAAATCTTTCCATTTATGCTGAAATTGTGGAACTTTAATTAGTTTTATGTGTTATTGAGGACGACAGAATATATGTTTTAAGGAGAAAAACACTATATTCTTAAATTAAATAATGTTCTAATACTAAGTTGACCATAAAGTAGGTCTATTATGATAATTATTAGAAAAAAACAAAAAATGTTCGAGAACAAGATCTTATTGAAACTATTCATATACATTTCATTTTTCAGGACCATATCAGAGTTTGAGTCTCATAGAACAGAATGAAATGAGACAGTATTTTGTAATATATTTATCTTGAATATATTAATTATTTCTTCTTTTTCTCGATCATTTGGGAAAGAGGAAAAAAGAGAGGAAATTTTATTATGATTCCATACTTATGGTATAGTAGTCAATTAAATCAAAATTGTTGTTTATATGGAAAGGAATAGAAGTAGATAACGAGTTGTGCTATGATCCTAGAAAATTTACTTGTTTTGAGTACCTATTTATTTTCTTATCGATATCAATAGAGTGATAGCAAGCCCTATGGGTAGGTCTATTATGATAATTATTTTTTTAAGAAAATGATGTTCAAGAATGATATCTTATTAAAATTGTACATATATATACGGCTCATTCTTTGAGACCATATCAGATTTCGAGTTTGATGAAATAGGATGAAAAGAGACGATATTTTATAATGGGTTTTATCTTTAATATATTAATCATTTCTTCTTCTTAATTCTTTTTCCAATCACTTGGAAAAGGAAAAAAGAAGATTTTAAATCGGAATTGTTGTTTATATTGAAAGGAATAGAAGTAGATAACGAGTTGTGCTATGATCCTAGAAAATTTACTTGTTTTGAGTACCTATTTATTTTCTATCGATATCAACGGAGTGATCGCAAGCCCTATGGGCAAATCAAGACGCAATAAAATAAAGACGAAAAAAATCAATAGATTCATGATAAGTACTTTGTATCATTCGTGATAACAAATCAATAGATTCATGATAAATACCTTGTATCATTTGTGATAACAAATCTAGAAGCCTTTATCAACGAGGATAAGTTCTTGCTTTTGTAAAACTAGAGAAATAAAACAAATTTCTTCGGATATTGGGTATCATTTGGAGATACTGGAGACGACGACAACAACAAACGTAGTCTAATCTTACAAGTAGGTTCTGAAACAGTAAAATGTACATAGCCTTATCTCAACATTTATGGGGCAGAGAGGTTATTTTCGATTCATCCTAACAATCCCCCTTCTTTACATGTACTTGGACCGGCAACGTAAACGAGCTCGGAGTTCGAGATAACAAATACATATTCAAAATTTTAAGTGAAGGAATATGAAATATAACTTCATGCAATACACTTTCGTGATCATGAATTTAGATTTAATACACACATCGATGTTATTTGAAAATTTGTATAGTATTCTCATCCTCTTGTATTATATTTTAAATTTAGAGATTCAACTAATCAAAGATTCACGTAGCAAATTATTCCATTAAAGGGGAGTACACTTTCTACTGGCTCGAACTCGAAATTTCTAGTTAAGGGCAGAAATTATCCTGTCTAAGTCCGTTTACTTGGTAATAGTAGCAACAATGACAACTACTACGCTCAATCTCAAATAAGTTAGTATCAATCCCCACTTCTTTAATTTAGTGAAGTCTCAAACCTATTTTCGACTAATCATTATCACTTATACGGATTTTCTCCCTTTCATTATATCTTTAGCTAAATCTGTATTAATACTCGTGATAATAGCGATTAATTAAAATGATTTATGCATCAATAAGATATCTAAAATGTTATTTTACACCACACCAAAGACGACACAGAAATATCTTTCTTTTTTTCTTGTAGTAAATTACTCATCTATTCATTTTGGCTTTTGAGGGGTCATTTGCACTTTTTCCCTATTTTGTGCCGATCTTTAATTAATGCCCCTCGAATAACTTTTTCGTGAAACGTAAGTTTATAATTTCATATTATAATATCCCAGGAGACATAAGGCATAAGTTCTGGCTAAACATGACTATAATTTGATTGCTACCGGACAAAAATATTAAAAACCAACTCATTTGAAGTACGAATCGTGCAATTTTATGCGAGTGTGTGTGAGAGACAAGTGGTTTAAGACTGTACTTATGTAACATGGCCTAATTAGAGAAAACGAATGGGATATGGGCTTTCTAAGCAAAGAGTCACACATTGACCCAATCTAAGGTAGTTCACAACTTCACCACCCCTATTTGTTGATGAGGGGGATATATAACCTAATGAGCATCCGGTGTATAATAATTACACAATCAGATCACTTACGAGATAGTATAACTTACCGTTGCTCCAAAACATTCTTTCGAATTCTATTAACAGTCAGATCTTCTAAAGTGTCATACTGGTCTCCTCGCAAATTCAGTACCTAATGAGTTTATCATAAAACTCCTCAATTACATAATACAATATCTTGCTACATATGCTTATCACGAATAACACCATGCACATAACTCGCGCAAAACTCTGCACAGTAAACTCACTGTCTATTCTTTCAGCAGTTGTACATATTGATAACCTGGGGCATATATTCGAAGAGACGGGAAATGAACAGCTAAAAACAAAGTGAATATTCCTTTCATGCTGTTGTAGCCAAAGCTGAATAATGAAACATAATATTTTGCTTGCAGTATTGGGGTTTTATTCTTGAGACAAGAAGCAAAACTAGCAAATTGCTTTCCAACTTAATCAATTCAAGTAAAAAAAGATTTAAAGCATTTGCATAGCACACAGGCTGAGATGAGATTTCATCAAAGAAAGACATGTATACAAGTTATACTACTAACCAAACACAATCCTCCATTTCCACTCCTTCTGAATTTTGTATCCAAGAATCGATTCCCCAGCTTCAGCACGACATATTTTGGACCACGAGGTTCCCTCCACCTGAAAGTGATCACAGAAAACCACTCTCAGGTTGTTGAAATTTCCCAAACAAAAAGGTATACAAAGAAGAGAAATGAATTATAACTGTAGTAGTATTATGCTACAAGTACCTACAGCGGTAACATTCAAAAGGAATAGCAAGCAAACACATGTTTGCAGCCAGAACTAATTTTCTGGTGTTGGTTGTCGACGCAGGCGTCTCCGGGGACCTGACCCTCCATCAGAGTCTTCATTCTCGTCATCTCTAGTATCAATTTCCCCTTCATAGGTTTCACCCCAAAGTCTTCTTGAAGGTCGTCTCCTCCCAGTTGCCTGAGCCCGGGTTCTTGAGGAACCTGACCAGCTACTACTCCGAGAATTACTCCTAGGTTGGAGAATCCGAACAAAGAGAAAAACAGTCAGCAAACCACCCTCATCGAAGGTTAAACTGGTGCTTTCACTACCCTCTTCTGAAACAGATGACTGCAATGTACTGAGCAAATCTCCTAAATCTCTCTGTCGTTCAAGCCTCCTCCAACTGCGCTGCCTCTCTGGGTCAGCTTCTGTAGGACGTACAAGAGGATGCTCCTGCCTAGCATGCTTACGCAAATCTGTATATGTGCCACTGAACTCGCATATCTCGCTAGAGCAGCTTCTTAATTTAGCATTCATGTGACGGCGGGCAGAGTCTACAACAATCCAATCATTTATCTGGCCACGGCAGAGAGGGCATAGCATCTTCTTTATTTCATGGTTCTCGCAAGACAAGGCATCTAGGGATATAGAACCACCTTCAGTTCTTTCACCTGGCAGTTCAGACAGAGCTTCTGATAACGTTACAGTAGATTCCGTAATAGAAGCTGAAGCTGGGATCTCCACTTGCTGTGTTGTTGATGCTGAAGCTTCTTCAAATGACTTTTTGAACTGATCAAAACAATTTGAATGCCTATAACTTGTGTCACACATAAAAGGACGACAGCCCTTCTCATGAGAGGCACACAGAAGGAGAATAGCATTATGAGGATGTTCCATACACACTGGGCATCGAGCATCTTCCCAGTCCTTCACATTTTCCTCATTTTCCAAAGGGTTTTTGGACAACGATTGCCTTGAGTGACTCGAGCTACAAGAGTAAGGAGAAGCTCTGCTCCTATCAAAAGAAACAGACCTATCTCTTCTCTCCTTAGGCATGTTTAGTTTCTATAAGAAAATAGAACTGTCACATGACAAAAAATTATGTAAGCAGTGCTGAAATACAAATCCATGCAGAACCTTCCCCAAAAGACCAATATATAAATTAACATGTGTACCAAACTATGTCAAGTCTAAAAAAGAATTTAAATAAAAAGGCAAACATGAATCAACATCACATGCCTCGGCCAAATGGTTAAAATGCTTGTTCAGTAACATTGTATTATTTTAGGCCTACATCATCTGATCAGTTTAGCATGCATCACGAATAAATCAGGAATTAATGACACACAACTGCCAGCTCTTTTGTAGAACTGGGTGTCAGTTCAGATAAAAGGCTGAACAACTAACGTATGACGAAAACAGAAACTATGTCAGAAACAAAACTTGCCGTAAAAGGTCTTCTTGATGCTTTCTATTATCATTTAATTACTTTACCCAAAAAAAAAAAAACTTGCCGTAAAAGGCTAGAAGAGTATAACCACCAACTTTAAAGAAAACAACGAAAAAGATATAACATTCAACAATCAGCTAAGCATGAAATCCAAAATCAGATGGAACTAGTGAATACTATGTTTAAGGTCCTCTTTATTCGGGTCCATTTCACCCCACTACCTGGTAAATATTTTTTTTCAAGATTGTTACCCCAACGCTGAGAGACAATCTCCAACCAGACACATAAGAAAAAACTTCATTCAGGCAACTAGAAAGCACCAGATCTGATGCAAGTACAACAGCAACTAAGCCTAAGACACAACTAGTAGGTAGTGCCTATCATTTTCTTACATCATGTCCCATTCTTAACCAAGTCTGCATTCAGAGATCATGCGTCTTTCAATCTGCCACGTCTCTTTATAGGACATCCCCAATCATCGCAGTGTCATACACATGAACCAGTGCACATCTTGTCAGCATAGGATCTAAACAAACCATACTAAACAATTCTCTCATTTATCCTCTATATGTGCTACTTGCATCCTCTATCTGATGTGATCATTCCTATTCCTGTTAAAATCTTTGTTCGATCATATACCCCCGTAAAGTATTTAGTGAAAAATTCAATAAAGGAAGTGAACTGACTACAGTTCCCATGATGAATACACGGAAACCACAGACTGCACATCTCTAGTATTCAACACTACATTAATATCTCGATATCATCATTGTGTGCATCGCAAAGGAGATCAAATATCTAACTCTTTTAAGTTTGCAAAACATGGAAAACAAAAAGAACAACAGAAGCCGTGTCAAGATGAAAAGGCTTTATTAGCCAAATAATCCATCTCCTTCTGAATTTGTCCAAATCCATGAACAACCAAGTTGCACCTAATCCAAATAAACTGGTCAGTACTTCAACTACCATACCCATTCAGGTTTTTAAACACCCAATAGATACATATTCACTTCAAGTAACGAATAGGATTAATTAGGGTGATCATCCACATACCCTGACAAAACATTTCACATCATATTAGTATATGAAGCATCTTCAGATGATATCAAGTCCTCTCATCCATGCAACTAAAACAGAACTTCACTTTTCCACCCAAATCTTTGGCATAATAAGCCAGGGTCACTTGGAGCCTGATGGAAAACACTGCTATATTCTCACAAGCATCAGCCCAAACCAAAACGAGCATCCATCCTCACATGTGACTCACCATAAGCAAAACCCGAAGCTCTACAACATATTGAGGCTGCAAAACCCAACTGAAAATTCTAAATCAACCTTTATCTTTTCATATTAATACTGATCCATTTGCAAAACTTTTTATGTATATTAATTTAAACTCCAGAAGTTCATTTTTTTTTACTCAAAACATCTGAATAAAAAGTTCAAAACTTGTCATGTTACTTTTGTCAAATACAACCTGAAGTTGCCAAATTACAGTTCTCAGTCACTCTCATGTACCAACTCGCTAATACACCAACAGTTGCACAGATGATAACGTAAACACCAAGTAAAACAACAAGATTTCCACCCCATACCAATCGACATTCACAGATCATAACCAATCATTAAATATGCAGTTCTTATCTTTAAGTATTTCAATAATATCATGTGACCCTTCATCAACTTAATACCCAGAGCCTACAAGTAAATATCAGATCAAAAGAAACATAATCAACAATCTATTAGAACTTCTCACTTCCCAAGTCCAACAAGCTCATGATTTCTCAGTAGATTTCAGCTTGAAACATTAGCTCAAGCACTTCTTCTGGAACCTACTTTAACTATAACATGCAACCCAATCTCAATAGAAATAAACACATAGCCATAAAAATCCTCAACAAATATTGGCACAAAACATGAACTCAAACAATCTCCAATCAAATAAGGCCTAATTAGACTTCAGACACCAAACCCAGTTCCAATTTAATGAATAAACTCAAACAATCATCCAATTTAACAAATCAAAAATCCAATTAACTCCTAAAAACAACCAAAACCTAGTTCTCTGGTTAAAAAGGCCTAATTTTGACGTCAAACACTACCCAAATAAAAAATATCCAACTAAACCGACTGAAACCCACATCTAAACTCAAACACTTCTACGATTCTCCGATTAAAAAGGCCTAATTTTGATGCCAAATACAACCCAAATCAAATTTTGTGAATAAACAGACCAAAACCCACATCTAAAATCAAACACTTCTACGGTTTTCCTATTCAAAAGGCCTAATTTCGATGCCAAACCCAACCCAAATCAAATTTTGGGAATAAACCGACTGAAACCCACATCCAAAATCAAACACTTATCCAGTTCTCAGATTAAACAAGCCTAACTTTGACCTTAAAAAAAAACCCCAAATCAATTTTTTTGAATAAACACTAAAACAACCGACACCCACATCTAAAATCAAACACTTCTCCAGTCCCCCAATTCCAAAACGCCTAATTTTGACCTCAAACGCCAACACCCAAATCAAATTTTACGAAAAAAAACACTCAAACAACCAAAACCCACATCAAAAATCACGTTTTAAACAACCAAAACACAATCAAAGGTGGAAAATAAGCAAAATGAACAGATCAAATAACACAACTTGTTGATTAACAAAACTAGATTAATCTTCCATAAAACGAGTTACCCGATGTTTTACAGACACCGATCTGAACAACCCTTATCGTTAAATCTTCCTTTGTGATGATTCAGTACTCTGAAGAATGAATTTTTCTGAAACCCTAGTGTTTTTGAACAACTCTGAAAAGGCTGCAGCTGAGTTGCCAAGCTGCTCTCTTGACTCTTTGATGAGAATGAAAAGACTCGAAATTTATAAGGGGTAAACGAGTATTTATAATATAAAAGAGGGGCTTGTTGAGGTGGATTCTGACGTGGCGGAGTAATGTTCGCTCAAATCAACATTTCGAGTTCGATATCTGCATTGAAGTTTTATTAAATTTGAATTCATATTGATAAGTTTTATATCGAAGGATATAATGTTTTCTAACAAAGACGACTCTCTACCTATGGAGACTCGAATATTTGTTAGATTTTGATTTTCGTTAGTTTAAGGGACTAAAGATTAAATTTACATGTTTGTACTAATTAAAGTTAAATATGCTTAGTCAAATTATATAAGAATCGAAGTTGTATTAAAATTATAACATAGTGACAAAAATCGTAATTATCAGATCCATCTTTGAATGACGGGATTTTATTTATAGTTGACACCTCTTGGAAACCAAACTGCCCCTTCTGCTATGCTAAGTTGGAGCTAGGGGAGTAAAAGCAGGACGCTTGGTGTGACGTTGTCCTTATGGACGTATTACATATCCTACTTGTGTTACCAAGGTCTTCCGAGTAGGGTTCTACCTGCACGCTATTTTCTCAATTTTCTCAATTTTGATGTGGTTTGATTTTTTTTCTTATTTTTTTCCGATTTTCCACTCATTCTTTAGTATATATGTTAAGGTTAAATCATATTTAAATTCGTGCATTGTAAAACTGATTTCTCGTAAATAACATTCTAAATAAGATTTTTCATTTTCAAATGCACAAATACAAACTTTAGTTTAGATGAAGAAATCTCAATTATCCCCGTGATTTGATTAATAATAAGCCGGCGCCGATTTGTTCCTTGTTCTGGCAAGTAACCGCACGCACCAAAATGTTTAATTTCAAGAATCTTTTTTCTTCCTAAAAATAATTCAAAAAATAAAAACTTTTTTTTTTGAAAATTTTATTTTAAGTTAAAGACACAATATACTGCCAAATATTTTAAAAATATTTCAGGTTCAATATTAAAGTTAAAGAATATTTAATTGATATATTAACATTTTATAAAACAGAATCCAAAGAAAAATAAGACACATAATTATTATGCGATCCACATTATAAATAGTATTCTGTTTATTAACATTTTATAAACAGAATCCAAAGAAAAATGTGACCTTATCTCTTGTTTTTTCGTTAACAATTACTAATATAGTATTTGTGGAATGCACGAAAAGTATTATGGAAAAAATCATAAAAATTATACTTTATTTGCTTGATCATATTTTTTTTCTTAATTTATCAATTGTGAAATTTAAATTATTTGATACACAATAAGAAAGTAAGAAATTTCCTAGTTATTTGCCATAAAGAAAAGAAATTTCCTAATTTGTTCTTATTGTAACAAGATGAACTAAAAGGCACTAGTCAGTGTATAATGATCTGTATTTTATCTCTAAAAAAACATATATGTGAAAGCACGTTTTGAATATGGAATGACACCTTATTTTCTGAAAAATAAATAAATTTTAATTCATTGTTCCTATCTATTTTCTCATTTTTTAAATTTTATTTTCTAAAAAAAATAATAATCTCTTTCCTGAGATTTCGAATTTAAGTTTTAGTTATGGAGTTGGTTCCTTAACGAGAGATCTCGAATTTAAGTTCTAGTTATGAAAAAAATCCTTAATAGAGAATACTACTCCGAATTGGACTCTACCTAATACAAATCTAAAATAATCAGATTCTAATAATATATCCATTTCATTCTAAGAGTTTTCTTCTACTTTTTGTTAGACCTGATAAAGATAAAGAAATTTGTCACATCTCCTTTTCTCTCCTTTGTCTTTTATCCACATGGTCAGCAAAAATGGGACCCTTGATTCACATGGTCAATCAAACTCAGGAGAGTGAAATAATAAGAGAGCCAAAAGGAAACATACAATGTGACACCCTTTCATAGTGAAAAAAACAAGCAACAACTCGAAGTAATGAATGACCATTCAACGAAAATATATTCGGTGTAATATCACAAGTGAAATTTGAGGAGGGTGATGTGTACGCAGTCTTACTTCTATTTTGAGAAAGTAGAGATTGTTTCTTATAGATCTTCGGTTCAAGTTAAACATATCAAAAAACAAGCATGTAATGCAAATACAATAGTGAAAATCCGTACTAAAAACAATGAAGAAGAGAACACTAGCAACAACAAGTAGTATGATAATCGAAATCCCAAATGAGCATTCATAAATAAGAACTCGTGCCAATGGACATCTACAATAAGTGCATAGTGGCGAAGTCCGGAATATTCAAGATTTAATATACAATATTGAATAATTCAGTGCACAAAACATGTGATGTTCATACAAGGTCGAGAGAGAGGGCAAACACCCCCAAAAGAAGTGTAATATAGGCAGCATATACTAACGCAAACATCAATGAATGATTTCACGGCTCAAAACCATGACCATCACACGAAGACAACTTTACCATTACTCTTCATATTTGAGACGTTCAACTAAATACCACATGGTAACATCTCTAATACCATCACTTTCATGAAATATCAACAGCATTTCTAACTCATTCATAAGATAGGTGATCAAAGAAGGAAATAGACATAGCATATCACATGATAATGGTTCTGAAAAAACAGTTACAAATACCAAATAGCCAAAGAAGACAATGGAAAAGACATGTGATGTCTTTTGGAAAGGTATGTGATATCTTAAAAACTAAAAATCTAACATAGAAAATGAAAAGGAAAGGCTGAACGGTCGACGAAAGTCAGCCTCTCCTTACCCTACCTCTTCCTCTTCCCCTCACTCTTCCTCTTCCTCTCCCTCTTCCCCTAAATCCTGTTGCTCCATGACCTCCACCATCGTCTCTTTCAAATGTGAACATGCTCATTCTGATGTTCTCTGCCGCAGTTGTTGTACTATCTTGTTGTTCCTGAAAATTGGTATAAGAACCATATCAAACACACTTCCCAGCAACTCTGATGAAATATTTGTCATTATAACTCTATCTGAGCTTTAGACCGATTAATGTTCACATGGACTTTTGAGACATTGTAACCGATCGTAGAGGCAAAGAGGAATTTTATAACATGTTCTTTGCTTCCACTGGTCCACCTCAAAGAAGTCATATTCTCAGAAATTATAACTTCGATAATAATAGAAGAAATATAAGCTGTACATCTGTATAATTCTTGGCCAAGGCATGATCTTTCTTTCAAATCTTAAGGTTACATATAGAGAGACAACATTATGAATTTGAAAGGGTGAAAATATAGGTCAGGTACCACTATCATTTGAATATTGAAAACCATATTTACTTACATGAAAATCTTCGAAATCTAATTGCTGTTGCAGCTGTCTTGCAAGATCCTCATCTTGACTAACATCAGGAAAATCACGTGCTGCAGAAAGATTAGTACCAGTTTTTCTCCTTTCCCATTCCTCTAGGGTCAGAAGGTGTGACTCATCTTCCTCTCTATCCCTTTCCCTGTGTCCTCGCCCTCTAGAACGATGACCACCACGAGGAGGAGGCTGACTCATTTTCTGCAGTAATTTTTGCGCAGCTGCTTGGTTTTGAACAGGGACAGCCTCGGCCACTGTCAGACAAAGATATGAAGGTTAGGGTGAACACACTTTAAGGATAAAAATAATTTCAATATATAGTGAAAGTAAAACTTTGGTTTTTCCGAAAGGACATGCTGACAGTGAAATGTCAGGATGAATGAAGCGGCATGTATTTCCATTAGATAACAATTTGACAAGTAGGCTATACACCTTCTTTTGGCCTTGATTCAGAGGTGCTTGGCTTTTCTTCATTCCTTTCAATATGAGCAGGTGGCTTCAGTTCATTACCCGTGCTCTCTATCCTTGACTCATTGTTCTGAAATCTATGCGTTTGACTAGCTGTGGAGCTTTGAGCTTTTTCTGCATAAGTGAGACATGCTCTTTACCAAATGACAGAGAAACATCTTCACACCAGAGTATTGAGTAGAGATAGATTTGCTTCATAATATTGGAGGAAAAATGAATACCAGTTAAATAACTGCGACATCCATACATAAGAAAGCCAAGGTAACAAAACCCACCCTCCCCACGAACAAAAACATTCATTGCCTTGTACGGATCAACTAATAAGAGGTATCATTTAAAGATAGTATGCCAGAGCTCCATGTTAAAAATATAAATGCAGGAGGGCAAATATTTATGTCAAATCAAAAGTGTGACGCCTCTGACCAGAATATCTCTTATGCTGAGAAAGGGGTTTGTGCAAAGCTCCAATCTGCAACTTTTCAAATGGTGGTGGACCAGCAGTTCCATCCTCATGTGCTACTTTCAAGGTTGAACGGGAGAAACCTGAATATTTTTTGTTCATCTGCCATTCCTCATAAAGAGAACTAACAGCTCCTCCTAAAACAGTAATCATTTTAGCATTCAAACACACAATACCACTGTGAACAGTAGCTTTGTTTTCCAAGCGCACCTGAAAAGCAGCACATATGCAGACAAGGAATCATTACTAAGTTGTGCAGCATATCATAGTATACTACCAACAAGCAAGACAGTCATGAGCTGGAACTTTTATCACTGGCAATTAGATCTAAATTACACCCATTAACTGGTCGCCTCTGGCAAGCTTTAAAATGTCTACATCATATGGCAAAGGTTGTATTGATCACCCACAGGAGTCGAGAATTACACGATTTAGGAATAATTACTTGTAAAAATGATTGCAATAGAATTAAAAAGAGATGCATATTCCTTCTCAAGAAAAGAAGAGATACATTATTCTCGGTAAACCACAAGCCAATAGGATGTATATTAGAATGTAAACCATCTACTATGAATATTTCTATCAAGTTGTCATAGAGAAGGGGAATACCTTAGTGCCAGGAACAACATCATCAGGAATTGATGGTATATGAGAGTACTCTATAGCAGTTATTTCAGAGTGCCCATCAGTGAGCTTTAATCTAAGTAGACGCCGATTGTTGGAACTTCCAGAACTCTCAGCCATATTACTTCGTGATACATCTCTGACAGAAGATATCTGCTCGAGACCATGTACAATACGGAGACAGAAGGAAAGAAGTTCAGTGCAGCACAAAGTTTTGAAAAGTTTACTTCAAGGGGTGGACCAAAGGCAAAACCAATATAAAAGTTTGGACAGACAAATTTTAGATGTATAAAAGTCGCATGCATTAAAGCTAGTTAACTGGATTCTGAAATTTATATGAAATATGTCGAAACTGAGAGAGAGAACGATCTTAACAAAAGAGATGCTTAAATATCTGATACTATTCAAATCCACATCTCATAAGTCATGACTAATGGGTAATTAAGAATGTCGTATGATATGACTATCAGTTTTGACTGTTGTCTACAATAATGATTTCAAAAACGTATAATATTTCAAATAGAATTTAATAACACCACTTGTCCCCATACCTAGCTCTCAGAGACAGATCCAAAATTTAGAAAGTGGGAGCAGTAAATCACAACAGCACACCTCTGCTAAAATGGGTGAGGACTGTAATAAAACCTGTTTTGATATGCATATATAGCCCCATGAAATGCATCATCCCTACAAAATTTCAAACATGATAAAATTGATGCCATTTATTGTTACATAACGGACAACTTCGCAAAACTCCTTCAAGGCAGATGGCAAAGTCTTCATATAAAGCGAGTGTTGATGTGGCTAAAACCCAATTAGGCCATTACTTTACAGCACAAAACCGAAGATAAGGAGTTCTCATATCAAAGTTGAGGAGTTCTTCGGCATAACTTACCTAAAAATGCAACTATAAGTTCTTACAGAAAGATAAGTCAAAATTAATTTTTGTGTTACCTCCATAGCAATTAAATTCAGTGATCACACACAGCTAATGGAGCCTATTTTCTCACAAAAGCTTGAGAAACTTTCAGTCAACACGGAATAACATCCATTTTTTATTTTAGTCATCATTGAACACTGTGTGTATATATAATAGTCCGTCCAGCTCCAAACCCACTGACTCTAACTACTGAATCTGCCTCATAGCAATAATACTTTGGGTACTACCACTAACATCCACGATGTACACAAAATGATGCAATTACATATAACTTCTTCATACGACTTCCTTATGCAACAAAAAATATGTACAGGCAGGTGTGATCAAATTCACTGCTTTCAGCTCGAACATTTCTACATATATAAGAAATTTTAAAAATGTGAATATATATAATAGCCCATTTAAATCCAAACCAACCCACTCTAAATACAGAATCTACCTCACAGCAACAATTGTTTGGCTACTACCACTAACATCCATGATGTAGCGGCGGAACTGGAAATTTGAACATATGAACTAAAGCAATTTTGAATCCCCTTTTACCATTATACTTGAATTTTGCTTCTTTTTTTCATGTCAAGGGGATTCAACAACTCACAATAAACCAAAAAAGATTTATTTTTACTCTATTTGCACAGAGTAATTTTCTGACGAATGGGTACACAAAATTATGACTGCCTACATCACACCCCTTAGGAGTGCGACCCTTCCCCAGACCTTGCGTGAATGTGTTGGAGTCACACATCGTTTGTGGGATGGGTTCTAGGTCTCCTTATACGGTCTTACGCAATCCTCACATCATGAGCTAACCTTTGGGGTTAAGTTAAGCCCAAAGTTCATTTCTTTATCAAAATGCGAGATGCTTAGTGCATCGCGCTATCCTTTACACATATATACATATAAATTCTTCATACAAATTCCTTATGCAACAAAAATATATAAAGACAGGTATAATCAAATTCACTTCTTTCAGCTCAAACATTTGTCATTGTACAAATCCAAACTCACCCGAGGTGGAGCTAGAAGTACAGATACAAGTTCAGCAAAATCCAATACGACTTCCTCTAAATACTGAATCTAACTCATTGCGATAATCAATTAGCTACTACCATTATGTACACAAAATGATGCAAAATAACACATATATACAGAGTCTCTTCATATAAGAGAAATTTAAAAAAGGATAATTACTTGAAGGACTTTAGGGCCTTGGATATGAGACGATTTACGGAGAAGAGAAAAGTCCGGCAACGATTTCCCGCCGACGGATCGTAAGTCCATGTTTAGGAGCTCCGATTCGATTGAATTAACGGTGTATGATGACGGCAATTGAGCTACAATGAGTGAATTTACAAGATTGATATCCCGGAAACACCATCCTCTGGTATTTAGGGTTTGAAGCAAATTCTCCGATGAAGATGGGTTCTCCATTTTAGCGCCTATTAGGTGTTTGATGTTTGAACTGACAGAAAATTTTCTCTTTTAAAGGGAGTGAGGGGTTTAACCAACAAAAATAAAGAGAACATTTTCTTGGAAAATTGTTATTTTTTTAATAACAAAAATAAAGAGAACATTTACTGCCCGTTTGACCATGCAATATGAAATCATGATATGGAATATATCATAATACGAAATCATGAGATGAAGTTGAAGTTTTATTTGGACATGCTATATGAAATTTTTGTGTTGTATATTTTCTCATAAACATAAGAATCTCATTAATTGTAAAATTATTAAAATAACCACAATTGTTTATTCAATCTTATCAAATAAACAAAAAATTATAAAATCGCATAATAAATTATTGCAAAGCTATTGTTCTCCACTTAAGTAATTGTTTCATCTAACTTTAATTCAATAAAAAAAAAATTGAACATAAATTGTAGTATACTAGTCTTTAATATAATTCTCCCACATAGTACGGACAATCTCCTCACGTTGAACTTGCATTTCTCGATCATATGATCGAGAAGACGAACCAACATTGTTACTTTGAGTCATTTGTTGGTCAATATCATTCGCAACTATATTTTCATGCTCATAGACCATAAATATTTCAATATCATATTGTTCATGCCTTGTTTCACTTGTGTGCAATTACACATTTTCAGTGCATTAATTTCGTTTTAAAATCAAGCATATTGGAAGTCGTGATTATCAAACATGCATCACCAATTTTGTCATTTTTCATATTAAATTGCTTTTAACATTTTCATATGTAGCCGAAAGAGAATTTTTTTATTATGAAAAAACAAAAAAAAAAAAATTAGTCCCTCCGTTCTTATTTATATATATTCACCAAATCAATTCCTACTTTATCATTTATATTCACCAAATTTAAAGTAATAATAAATTTTATGTTGGTGAGAATAATAAATTTTAAAAAGTAATGATGTGATTATTAATTTTATTTACATATGAAATAAATGGTTAATAGATATAAATGTGGGATGGTTTTAACAAAATATAAACTTGTGGGTCAACTTTTGTATCTAAAAAAAATCTCAAATCATGATATGGAATTCTCAAATCATGATTTTTGGAGAATATGGTATTCCATCTCATGATATGAAATCATAAGATGGAATCAGCTTGAAATCGCATGTCCAAACGATGATTCCATCTCACAATTTCATATCGTGATATGGTATCGCATGGCCAAACGCCTACTTAGATTGTATGTCGATTTTTTTAAACCGACCCACCATTTGTCGACATAGTCAAGTCTGTTGATTTTGGGTTGATTCTAATGTAAAACATCAAGGTCGGCCGTCAATTTTGACTCTCAATTTTTAACGGGTGAAACTCCTCATATATTATTATGACATGTAAAGTGAATTCCCAATGTGCATGGTAGCCACAAAAGTATATAGCTTAATGCAGCTGATCTGCACATTCTAAATGTCACATAACACACTTCCTAACGTGTCCAAATGAGTCCACACTTTGACTCTTTCCTTTATATAAGCATATGGTTAATTAGTTCTTCACCTATTCAAACCACAAAAACCATTTTTCATATCATATCAAAGAGAGATACGACAACATATATATAATATCATATTCCAAGAATATATATAATGTCAAGCATTTTCAAGATCATTGGATTTCAGAAGAGAAGGTCGTGTTCAGATGGAGATGATGAAGGGTACAATTATGCTTCAGTAGCATGCTTAAAAGGATATGGTGATGACAACGATGCAGATTATGATTATGCTCCTACAACATTTTTGGAAGGAGATGACGATGATGGAGACTATGACTATGCTCCTGCTGCATCCTTGGAAGGAGATGACGATGATGGTGACTATGATTATGCTCCGGCTGCATGAATTAATTTATCGAATGTTCTTGATCGTGGCGGATTTAGAATAAACACAACGACCACTAAGTCTAATTCACACATGAGGAAGTAATTTAGAATCTTGGTTTTAGCTAGTACGTCCTAGCTAGTCTTTATTTTTTATTGAGGAATAATATCTAGGTTTATATAAGTTGACTTTGAAATATATTTAGTTTAATAGATGTATCATTATTATTTTTACATTTGAATAACTTTTATATGGCATGCATAGTAGTTATTTATATTTTCAACGCGTCCACTCATGTGAGATTTATTTTTTCATTTGGGCAAAAATAAGATTCTTTTTAATAATAGGGTGTGATGGTAAAATTAAAATTCACAAATTATGTTTAATTTACTGATCGGTTATCACGTTGAAGCGTGCAGACTATAACCTTATAAGATTGTTGCAAGATTCGTTTAATTTGTTTTTTTTCTTTTTCTTTGCCATAAATTAAAGCTCTGCATCTGGAATAACTCTCAAGAATGGTTCTTGAGAATTCATGCACAAAATAATGTCGACATTTTTGCATTTGTCGTCAAAGGATATGTTGAACTATACTTGGATCGTTTATTCGATCGGTGAATATTTGAGTATATTGAAAATGACCTCTTTATCTTCTCAAATTAATGATCTGGTGATAGAAATCATAGAATAGTATCCTACCATGATAAAGACATGGTTTAATTAGCTTCGAGGGAAGATTTAGAGGGTAGCGAAGGGGTTATTTGAATGTCCTCGGTAAAAAGTTACTCAATATATATATAAAAGGTATTTTTAAAAATGTTTATGTATATATACACATTTTGAACCTCCTAAACATAAGATTAGACATTGGTTTAATGATTGAGGTGGTTCAATATCCACCTTGACGTTCCAAATTCAAATCTCAAATACTACATTTTTTTTTCCGAATCTTAGTGAAAATTCTGAATCCACCACTGCTTAATTCGCTTTATCAGAACACATTTGTGGAGCCATTTTGAGGACATAATTATGTCATGACTCACTAGGCATCCTTATATATTCCCCTTTTCTTCTCAACTCACATGTCAATTGCAATTTCCCTTAACTATCATCTCTTTTGATTCAATCTTGAAACAAAAAAGTCCCAACAATATGTCTCAAATCTCAACAATATTGATGAACTCAATTTGTAATTTGACATTCTTTGATTACCATATTAAAAGGGGCAACCATGACATTGGTAGTCATGTTTATGAGTACTCTACGTCGACGATGGATCGCCATGTCATAGGGTGTATCTATATTTCGACTACATGGTTCGAGGATGATGGAGATGCCGATGACGATGATGATGATGATGATGATGTTGATTACGATTATGCTCCAGCTGCGTAATCAAAGAAATATTTTGTTTTTATTAGAAAACCCTAAGATATATGTTAAGCATCGGTATCCTATTTTATAAAATGAAAAATCTTTATACAACCATAGTAGACATGTACGATTTGCCAATTTTGATATAATAACACTTTCACTATCTATAAATTATTATAATTATCTAGCTATCATGTTTTTTTCATTAGAGAATTTGATAAGTAGCTTGTCTATGTGGCATGCCAACGAAGCATCCACGTAGATAAAACATACTTCCACGTGCTATGCACACGTCTTGCTGGCAATGTCATTGGCATATCTGAAACTGTGGAAGATGTAGCTAACGAGCACTGTGGGTTCAATCGAACTTAATAATTTTAGTAGTTAAATCATAATTAAAACAATAAATTTACGTAAATGTATAGATATCAATTCATGGTTGAAGTAAACATTAACTATATATTTCGACTGTATATATTGTGTATAGATATGTATATTATATGTATATATAGTATAAGACGTATATTACATAGAGAAAAATCTAGAAATAACAAACATAATAGACATAATAAGGCTTTATAGCTATAGTTTCGATAATTGCGCTCCATAGTTATAGTTGCGTTTGCTATGGAGGCTGCGGTTGTATATTTCGCTTGCGAATATACAAATAGGGTAAGTATATACAAATTTTATATTTATACATTTAGGTATTTTTCAGAACTCCGTTTGTATATTTCGCTAATTGTCAATATACAAAGAGGGTAATTTATTATGATTTTTTCATAAATCATATACAAATAGATAGGGTAAGCATATACAAAATTTTGGAATTATACATTCTGGATTTATACAAATCAGGCGAATAGCAAGATTGAGTGAAACTACATCTGCGAATTAGAATTTCCCTAAACAGTAGCTATAGCATGTACTATGGTTTAAGTGTTTGCTATTTTACACAATTTTCTGTATTACATAGACATTGTGATTGTGTACATATTTTGTAAACTAGATGACCAAATGATATTTGACGGTAATTTTTTCTTAAAATCAAATTCATCAAATTAAAATGTTAATCTGTTTCTAATTTTGTAGAGTTTATTAGTAACAACTCAAACTCTCCTAGATAGCTATCGCACGTTTGTTTAGTTGTATTGCAACTCTTCTGCCCTAATCTCGGCCCTTTGTTTTATACTCTTTTATTTCAATTTATGTGATCTCGTTTAAATTGTCAAAAAAATTTAAGAAACAAAGACTTTGAAAGTTGAAATAGTGATTTTAAATATGTCACGTCATTTATATAGTTATAAAATATCTAACTAAGGGAATATGATGGATGAGATGTAAAGTGAATTTTGGAAGTGGCAACCCCAAAAGTATAGCTTAATGCACCCAAGCATATAGATGTACACATTCTTCATGTCACATAACACACTTCCTAATGTGTCCAAATGAGTCTAAGCTTTGGCTCTTTCCATTATATAAGCAAATGGTTTCTTCACCAATCATACACACTACAAAAAACTCACATATTCTCTAATAGATCATACAATAGCCAAGAAGTATCTAAATTTTATTTCTATAGTCCAAGAAGAAAGAGATAATATACAATGTCTAGCATTTTCAAGATTATCGGATTTCAGAAAAGAAGGTCGTGTTCAGATGGAGATGATGATGGTGACGATGGGTATGATTATGCTCCAGCAGCATGCTTAGAAGGAGACGGAGATGATAATGATGGAGATTATGACTATGCTCCTGCAGCATCCTTGGAAGGCGATGACGATGATGGAGACTACAATTATGCTCCTGCCGCATCTTTGGAAGGCGATGACGATGATGGAGACTATGATTATGCTCCTGCTGCATAAATTTATAATTCTTTAAGTTGTTCTTGGTCCAAACAGTTACAAAAAGAACACAAATTTTAGCTATAAACTAAATTTTAGCTATGTATAAGAACCTTAATTAGCTTGGTTTTTTACTTAGTACTACGTACCAATTTTCATTAGATGTATCTTTCTTTTTTAGGCATTTAATTTGAACAACTTATGGCAATTGGCAGATCATCAATGATGTGATTGTAGTAAAAAAATGAATTTATATATAAAAAATTCAAGTACTAATGATATTGTAATAATAGTATTCATATTTCATAATACTTGGTCACAATATTTATATTATAATGAGCTAGGAAGCTATAAAATAGATTTGTCTATTCGATATACATCTGGTTTCATAGATAGTCATTCAATATTTATTTTGTTGATTTTGAACTTCAGGCTTGTACTAGAGCAAATAGATAATCTGAAATTATAATACATAATAGTAACTGAATTGATTATAAATAAATATTTATATATATATATTTATTTCAAAAGACTTTACTTTAACCTCTCTTATTCTACAATTTTTTTGTGGCGAAGAGAAAAGTCTAGTTCTCTTTTCATTTGAAAGGGGAATGGATGTCTTATTGAGAGTGATTACGGAAGAACCTTTTCATAGAGGAGAGCGATAGGCCAGTTTGAAGAGCAAGCTTGAAAATAAATGGAGAGGTCATTCATTCATAGAAGAAAAAGCGCTCACTCACTCGTATCTGAAAAGGCAGGTGGGGAGCTCTCTATCCCGTAGATAATATTTTTTTCATTCTTAAAATTCTTCTTTCATAGATAATCAGTAGTATTCCTCTCACTAGCCATTCTGAGTAAGAGGGGGATGACTTGATGTGACTACTATTAGACCTCCAAAACCCCGAGAGACTCTACAATCATTATGGGCGGATAACCCTTTCCCTTCCCTTCTATAGAGAGGTTGCCCCTTTCTCCTCGGGTAGTTCACTCACTCCCAGTGCCTACCATTTCTATATACTTTTGAAAAAAGAGAGGTAGGGCTAGGAGCTTAATATTGGAAGAGCGCCCCCTCTTTTCTTCGAAAAATTGAGTTAGCTGGGCTGGTTTCCTGTCCCCGATATGTAACGAAAAGAGATTGATGGGTTTACCGCATTCATTCATGAAAGCACTAGCCTCTCTCTGGTGGGCCTTTACCTTTCAAATAGAAGAGGGGTAGTCGCAGCAGGAGAAGCACCCCTAAACCCCTGGGAATGATTGACTTTTGGATTCAAATAATAGCGCATAATGGCAGTACTCCTTCCCATTTCTTCTTTTATGATCTTATCTACTTGAAATGCTTACCTGTAAGTGCGGAGAAGGTACCCAGGGGACCAAACGAAAGGGCACTGAAAGGTCTTCAATTAAAGCTTCGCCAGTACTTGAAAGACTCGAAAGACCTACTTGATGAGTTTCCTTATGAGTGAGTTCGTAGGTGCCCTTAAGTCGAGTGTAGCGAAGGGATTCTCCTATTAATACTTTTAATTAATATTAATAGTTATTTATTTAATTTTTGTCAAGGTGGAATATTTTATCCATGTGTAATGCCACGTGTCAATGTTTTTTAAATAAAAGAGAGAGTGCATTACACACACCACTGAGGTGTGTTTCTCAAACGAATAAGTGATAGTTTAGGTATGAAACTCACACTCTCAATAGTTTAGGTATGAAACTCAAAAAAGGGGATAGTTTAGGTGTGTTTTTGACACTTATCTCAAAGAATTTTGTATACTATCATCGAATATAATTTTAATTGATTATTATTTTGGAACAAACTCCTTAGTTATCTAATTATAATCATCCCAATTATTCTTTCTTTCATGCTTCTTTTTATTATTGCGTTGTTATCTAAAAGAAATATCTATATCCCTAATTACATTTGCAAAAATACTGAATATCCAACATATTTTCTTCCTCACATTCCTCAAAGATGTCGTCCTCATCTTGTGAGTTAGTAAATCTATTTGGAGAGAAATGTACTATTATCATCAACTTATAGTTGCTTGACGTTAATGTTAATAGGTAATGTAAGAAAAGTTAATTTTTCAATATTATCGACACATCAAAAAGTTCCTTATCACTTACACAAAACTTTAAACATTAGAACCTGCTAAAATCAATTGTCGTTCAAGATGTAATGAGGAAATAAAGCATTGGCAAATGCCACTAACTTTAAGCTCCTACTTTAGAATTATTCATGCAATAAACGAATTAGTGTCGACATTTTTACATTTTTCATCAAAGGACATATTCTTTCTATAGTACTCTAACCCTCGGTAGCGGAATTACAATTTTTATTAAGTGGTGTCAAAATATAAACTAGTAAACATACAAAAAAAAATACATCATAGAAAAAACTGCTGGAGTAAAAAACGCTTTTACACCCCTCAACTGTTGCATTAACTCTTCACCTTGTATGATCAAATAGTATCAACATTAATATATATATAGGTATAAAATCAAAACTTAACCTATCTATACAACATAATTTTTCGACGAAGGATGTTGCTCAACCATGTCTAGGTGGCATGCCTACTAAGCATCCATGCACATAGATAGATATTACTACAAACTTCCACGTGGCATGCATATTTTTATAGCAAGTTGCACCTATTTCAAAAGATTTTACTTTAACCTCTCTTATTCTACAATTTTTTTGTGGCGAAGAGACTACGTTATGAAATCGAAAAGATATAGCAACAATGATTATGATTAATTTATTTTTAAAATTTATGCTACTTTTAATGGATTTTGATTGTTTATATTCCATCTCCACCACCAAGATATAT
>JAJONR010031761.1:0-58600 GCA_029582245.1 Solanum etuberosum
ATTAATATATATATAGGTATAAAATCAAAACTTAACCTATCTATACAACATAATTTTTCGACGAAGGATGTTGCTCAACCATGTCTAGGTGGCATGCCAACTAAGCATCCATGCACATAGATAGATATTACTACAAACTTCCACGTGGCATGCACATTTTTATAGCAAGTTGCACCTATTTCAAAAGACTTTACTTTAACCTCTCTTATTCTACAATTTTTTTGTGGCGAAGAGACAACGTTATGAAATCGAAAAGATATAGCAACAATGATTATGATTAATTTATTTTTAAAATTTATGCTACTTTTAATGGATTTTGATTGTTTATATTCCATCTCCACCACCAAGATATATAAAGAATAATCTTTAAAGCACATTTGTGTGTGTATATATATAATAATAATTGACATGTAAAGTGAATTTTGGATGTGGAAACTCCAAAAGTAGCTTAAATTGAGCCAACTTATGGTTGTGCACATTCCTCATGTAACACAACACACTTTCTAATGTGTCAAAATGAGTCCACACTTGTCTGTTTCCTTTATATAAGCATATGGTTACCTCACCTATTCACACCACAAAATTAAAACATTAATTCTTCATTTTCCATATCAAAGAGATCATATATACAACATCCAATATCTTATATTTAATTAGAATGTCTAGCATTTTCAAGATTATTGGGTTCCAGAACAGAAGGTCATATTCAGATGGAGATGACGATGGTGATTATGACTATGCTTCCGCAGCATACTTAGAAGGAGATGACGACGATGGAGATTATGATTATGCTCCTGCAGCATCCTTGAATGAAGATGACGATGACCAAGACTATGATTATGCTCCTGCAGCATCTTTGGAAGGAGATGACGACGATAGAGATTATGATTATGCTCCAGCAGCATAAATTATTAGAGATTCTTGACAATGGCGAATCTAGAATAAACACAACGTGTTTAGTCCAACTTAGGGACTCTGAGAATATAATTAATTAGCTTATTATTATTACATGTATTTTTCTAAAAATATTTTAGTAATTTATGCAGAGAGTGATATGGATATTGTAGTCAAACATAGTCTCAAGTATTGGTCATATAATCGTATCTTAATTAATTATTCCTATATAATTAGTCACGTGATTATTATAATATTATATGAACGAATTATATAATATAAAATAGCTTGCTAATAGTGATCTAATTTAAATTGGGTCATTTATCTTCAATTAGTGGATTTCTTCTGTTAGCAGTAAAATTCGAAAATGAATTGTAGCAGTAAAATTCGAAAATGAATTGTAGCAGTAAAATTCGAAAATGAATTGTAACAAGTCTGTAATTTTGGAAATTTTTTATAATTGTTTAGTATATAAAGAGATATTACGAGTCGAGTATCGAGTTGGATCGAAGATTTTTGGTTAAAATGAATTGTGTTGCTAAAAATATTAGGTGTCACATCGCTAAAAATATTAGGTGACGGTAAAAAATTACTTTTTAGATTGATTGATAACTTTTTTGAGTGAAATAGTAAATGATGAATGAAATGTCTCATTTTGACTAATGAACGGTGTCACACTACTTTTTCGCACGGAGGAAGGAAGGGTTTTTCCAATTTAAGTGACGGTATTGATTAAGGGATTATTTTAATTTTTTTGAAGTCGCCACTTGGAATTGAGTTATGGTGTTCTAAGTCACTTTTTTTTAATCCCTTATCAAAAGGAAATGACTCTTTATTTCTGTCTGCGAACTAGAAATTCGGGTAAGGAATTTTGTTGACAGAGGGGAAGGTATTAGGCATCCCTCAAATCTCATGGTTCTAGCACGGTCGCTTTTATTGACTTCTACTTATCTTAATTTTTTTTTTTAAAATGAATTACTACAAGCCATGATTTGCTCGCATTTTTTATTGTTGAACTTTTTTTTGTCTCAACCTAGATGCGTAACCGCATTCTTGGTCTTGACATTTAGAGACATAATTGTCTTCTTCACATCGTACCTAATAATTCGGTCTATAAGTCTTAGTTTAAATTTAATGAAAGTTGACTATTAAAAATGATTTGACCAAGGTGCATCACCACATCTTTGAATTTCTTTTAGTGTCTCAAAAAGATGTGTAACCACATTCTTAATTGGAATCATTTTTTAAACATGTCTATATTTATTTGCCTAACAAAATTCGTTTGTCAAATTTTTTAAGCGTAAATCAAGTGGTGCCGAACTACAATCGTTCAATCGAAATTTATCCATCTTTTGTTATTTTAAAATAATATTATCAATATCTCGTTATTTAAAATAATAATGATAATAATATTTCATCTTAGACATGCATACAGTAATTAGTAAACCGGTTGAAATTGTCTTATTATTATTTTGTTAGCATCCAAAAGATCAAGACAATACACATATTATAGCATAAAAAAAAATAACTTAATACTTTTCTAAGCACAACCAAACAAAGAATTCAAATTAGTAAGACACGAATATAAAAAAAACTTTGATAATTAATTAAGGAAAAAGAGCGAGGAATTGATTCTTAAGCATGTAAGAAATACTCACATGTCATATAGCATGTTCGGATATATTTCAGTATACAACATTAATAATATTAACGGGTTAAACACATACGAAATCTGAACAACTTCAATATATTGGAATCAATTCTTGCACAATCATGTCATAAAACTAATCCAAAATAAAATAAAATTAAGTATTACCTCTAGTGAAAATTATTTCACGAGAAGAAAGGGTTCAGGAACCACGAACTTGAAACCGCGAAAACAAACCTCGAACTCCACCTTTATTTTTCTATTTTTGTTGTGTTGCTGCATATAAGTTTTGTTTTCTTTCTTCTCCTTCTCATTGCTGCGTTTTGTGTTTTTATTTTTATTTTTGTAGTAGTTGATTTTTTTTTCTTTGTGTGCATCCGTTTCTGTGTTGTTGTTGTTGTTGTAGTATATAGTGTGTAGGGGTAGTGCAGGTGTGTGTGTTTAGGATAGTGGGGGGTTGTGGGTATTGTGAGTAAGTGGGGTAATGGGTGTAGAAGTGGGGTAGTGTACGATATTTATTTTTTACAATTAAACATATAAAATATAAAAATATTAACTAAATATTTGAAATTAATAAAATTATAAGAAAAGTTAAATAGATAATCTAAAATAAAATAAAATTAAGAAATACTAGTTTATTTATTAAATCTAAAATTAAAAGAAAACATATTATTTTTGTTATTTTCAAATCTTTTAAAATAAACTTACTAAAATACGATAAAAGTCAAAATATTTAATTTAGATTTTTATAAAATATTTAAGCTCTAAAAATGATGTAAAACTTAAGTTCGGTCAAAAATTACGTGTCTACAAACGGAATCTTGGGATCCTTATAAGGTTTGAGCCAACTTTTGAGATAGGTATGAGGTGAGTTAGACTCTAACCTAATTTAACATAGTATACGAGCCAAACCCAAGTGGCTCCCTTGGAAACCTGGCAAGGGATGGAAATAGCTTCGGTCCATAAACGTGCACGCACCAGGCCAAACAATGGGAACCACCGATATATAAAAGAATGTCCGCATCCGAGCGTGGAGGTGGTAATGAATGGAATTCTGGACTTCTTATAATGCTTGAGCCTTTTTCTTTTGAGCTAATTTTTAAAAAATGAATTAGGTCCAAATCTAATTTAACAAGTAACAAAGAGAAGTGTTTTATACACAAAATAAAAAGACCTTAGCTTGTGATTAAAATAGTCAAAGATGAGTGACTTTTCTCCTAAAAAAATGACTTTGCTAATTTATTTTTACTACTTGAATAACTATTTAAGAAATCAATTTCATAAGATGACCTATGAATAATAAATTGTTTTTTACTCTTTTTGTCCAGTTTTACTTATTTTATGTTTGATTTGTTACACTTTTTCAGAAACAATAAATAGAAACATAATTTTACTATATCATTCCTATTAATTATGTCATCTAAATGTTGAAAAATGAATAATAGTACTCAATAGCAAAGGTAAAATAGATACAAAATGATAAATTATTTAACAATTATTTTTAATATACTGAAAAAATAAAAATGAACGGAGCTGAGAGTATTTCTTTTCCCAGAAGCTAAGAATAACCTGGTTTAGATCCTATTCCAAACGAATGCAAAGATGTTACTGCTCTCATGCATGAAAGGGTATATAATATAGTCAACATGTTTGCATGCTTTTGATGTCAAATTAAAAGACGTGTCAGTCTACATGTTTAACTTTATACCAATTTAAGCGTTTATTTATGCACTTCTAAAATTAAAGGATATAAATATTAACTAAGAACAAGTTAAAAAGCACTTTTATGTATTATACATATATATTTTGTTCTGCAAGTATAACATTGTCTATGTGGCATGCCAACTAAGCATACACGTAGATTAAACACACTTCCACATACCATGCACACACTAAATTTTGTTTTGGCTCATTCAAGATAGAGAGAATTTATTCCCACCAAAATATATGTAGAATATGCAACCTTTAATTTAACACTCATTATATATATATATATATACTATGACATGTAAAGTTAATTTTGGAGCCAAGCTTATGGCTTTGCACATTCTTCATGTCAAAGCCACACTTCCTAACGTGCCTAAATAAGTGCACACTTGGCTCTTTCCTATATATAAGCCTTATGTTACCTTACCTATCATAACATTAATCTTTACATCTAATATACATCTAGCTCATATTTCAAGTTTTCTCTAAGTAAAATATAGTATGTCTGAAATTTTCAAGACTATTAGGTTCGAGAAAAGAAGGTCGTGTTTAGATGGAGATGATGATGGTGATTATGATTATGCACCAGCAGCATGCTTAGAGAGAGACGGTGATGATGATGGAGATTATGATTATGCTCCTGCAGCATTCTTGGAAGGAGACGACGATGATCGAGATTATGACTATGCTCCTGCAGCATCGTTAGACGGAGATGACGATGGAGATTATGATTATGCTCCGGCTGCATGAATAAATTCATTGAAGGCTCTTGGTAGAGACAAATTTAGAATAGAAACAACATTCTTGGTCAAACTTACTGTTGTCTAATCAAACATAAGGAAGTTTAGTTGGAAGAATTAAGAACCTTGCTTTTAATAACCCTAGTCCTTATTAAGAAAAAAAAGAAGGACATATGTAGGTTTATATATTACTCTGTTGTTAGGGACTCTAATCAAGATCAATAGCTTATTAGATGTATTTTTTTAAATACAATATCTTATTAACTTATGAAAAGCAGTGACATGGATTGTAGTCAAATATAGTCTCACTTGATGATAAAGATTATACTCCCTAATTTAAGTATTTTACTTTGAATGAATATTTATCTAGTTTTTAAAATTCACTTTCTGGGTCGATCATTAACTTCTTTGGGTGAAGTAGTGATGAATGGAGTGTCCCACGTTGATGAATAAATGAAATCTTGGGTTTTAAAATAAGATTTAGGTGATTCCCTTCACTTTGATCTAACTTTTAATGTGTGAGTTAGAACCAGACTTAATTTAATATGGTATCAAGGCTAGGTCCGATGTGGGCCTCAGAAAACCTGACACGGTTGTGGAAAGACCTCCGGTCCATAAATGTGCACGCACCGAACTAGACAATGGAACCTCATATAAAAAAAATATCGGTTGAAATCAGCCATTGAAGAGCTTCGAAGCTCAAATTTTAAAATTTAATTTTCCGCAAACGTGAATCAAGTGAATAATATATCAAAAGACTCGAAACATTGAGAGGAACGCATATTTAAAATTTTGGGACTATTTAGAGGAGATTTGAGTTGGTTGGAAACTTGGAATTGAAACATGCAAATCGTTTCGCATGAATAATTAAATTATCAAAAGATTCGAAATATTAAGAGGAGTTCACATCTAAATTTTGAGACGGTTTAAGGTGATTTGAGTTGGTTGGGATTGAATTTTTTTTTAGTATATTGCAATGTATACTTTATTATATAAACAATATATTTATATGTATATACTCTTATACATTAATATATATCATTTATACATGATTATATATTATTTATACAACATCAATACTATTTATATACATATCGATACATTACATATACACATAACCATTTTGTTTTAAATAATTTTTATTACTGTACATATTGATAACTAATCGATTAAAGACCTTGTGACTGAAAAAGATGAGTGACTTTTTTTATATAAAAAAGTGACTCTGCACAAATTTATTTTTTATATATAGTTGAATGAGTATTTAAAAAGTCAATTTCATAAGATGACTTATGAATATATAGATGTGGAGTATTTCTTTTTTCCAAAAGCTAAGAATAAATTTTATGAATATCCTGATTCCAAACAAATGTAAAGACATAAATATAATCATGCATGAAAAAATGTCGACATCTTTGCATGCTTTTGATGTTAAAACCTTGTCTATGTGGCATGCCAACTAAGCGTCCACGTAGATTAAACACACTTCCACGTGCCATGTACACACTAAATTTGTTTTTGGCTCATTCAAAGATAGAGAGAATTTATTCCCACCAAAATATATGGAGAATATGTAACCTTTTAACACTCATTATTATATATACAAATTAAATACTATGACATGTAAAGTTAATTTTGGAGCCAAGCATATGGCTTTGCACATTCTTCATGTCAAAGCCACAATTCCTAACGTGCCCAAATAAGTATAAGCATTTTGTTACCTTACCTATCATAACATTAATCTCCACATCTTATCAAAAGAGGTACAAGTATACATCTAATATACATCTAGCTCATATTTCAAGTTTTATCTCTAAGTAAAATATAGGATGTCTGAAATTTTCAAGATTATTGGGTTCAAGAAAAGAAAGTCGTGTTTAGATGGAAATGATGATGGTGATTATGATTATGCATCAGCAGCATGCTTAGAGAGAGATGGTGATGATGATGGAGATTATGATTATGCTCCTGCAACATTCTTGAAAGGAGACGACGATGATCGAGATTATGACTACGCTCCTGCAACATGAATAAGTTCATTGAAGGCTCTTGGTAGAGACTAATTTAGAATAGAAACAACATTCTTGGTCAAACTTACTTTTGTTTAATTCAAACATATGGAAGTTTAGTTGGAAGAATTAAGAACCTTGCTTTTAATAATCCTAGTCCTTATTAGAAAGAAAAAAGAGGACACATGTAGGTGTTTATATATATTAATACTCTGTTGTTAGGGACTCTAATCAAGATCAATAGCTTATTAGATGTATTTTTAAAACTATTTTACTTTGAATGAATATTTTATCTAGTTTTTAAAATCCACTTTATGGCTCGATCATTAACATCTTTGAGTGAAGTAGTGATAAATGAAATGTCCCACATTGAAAAATAAATGAAATCTTGGGTTTCTTTTATAAAATTTAGGCAATTCTCTTAACTTTGATTTATTTTTTGATATGTGAGTTAGACTCAAACTTAATTTAATATGGTATCAAAACTAGACTCGATGTGGGCCTCAAAAAACTTGACACGGTGGTAGAAGGACCTCCGGTCCATAAATGTGCACGCACCGAACTAGACAATGGAACCTCATATAAAAAAATATATCGGTTGAAATGAGCCACTGAAGAGCTTCGAAGCTCAAATCTTAAAATTCAATGTGGCACAAACGTGAGTCGAGTGAATAATATACCAAAGGACTCGAAACGTTGAGAGAAACTCATATCTAAATTTTGGGACTGTTTAGAGGAGATTTGAGTTGGTTGGGATTGAAAAACGTAAATCATTTCGCATGAATAATTTAATTTATCAAAAGACTTGAAACATTGATAGGAGCTCATATCTAAATTTTTAGACTGTTTAGACACGATTTGAGTTGGTTGAGATTTAAATTTTTTTTGATATGCAATGTATACTTTATTATATAAATAATATATTTAGATGTATATAAATCTCTTATATATTAATATACATTATTTATACATGATTATATATTATTTATACAATATTGATACATTATATATACATATCAAAATACATTACATATACATATAGCCATTTTGTTTAAAATAAGTTTTGTTGCTGTACATACTGATAATTAATCCATTAAAGACCTTGTAACTGGAATACCAAAAATATAAGTGACTTTTTTGATATAAACAAATAACTTTGCCCCTTGAACTTGTAAGCATTTTCCATATAGACGCCTTAACAAGGATGCCTTCCTATTGAATACTTGAACCACTCAAAAAGTGTGCCTATCAGATACACCTGGCTGACTTGGCACTTATCATTTGAGGCATTTGTTTTAAGGTGGAGCGCGTGACATTACACATCTCCTACGTGGAAAAATTAATCCTACATGGTAAAACACATCACAAAACACACAACCCCACACCCAACCCCTCAGTCATTTCTCAAAATCCCCAAAACGTGTTCCAAAAAACCCTAGATATTTCTTCATTGATTCCCGCTCAATATGTGGTCGATTTAAGAAAGTTGATCAATAATCTTCATGTTTGCTTCCTACGGCGTGGTCGATTCAAGAAAATAACTCTTGTTGTAGTGTTTTAGGGATGATTCGAGAAAGCTAGGAGATTTTGTGCACAATCTTGTGAAGTAAGTTCATTTTCGAATCTCTATGACTATTACTGTTAATTTTCCCTTTAAATATAGCGTCTATTTTGTATATTACTACAGTGATGATGTTTTGTACATATGTGAATAAAGTTTGGATTTTTTAGGGTTTCCTTGTCAGTAATTGTCGGGTATATTTGATTATTTTTTTCAGGGAATCTTATGGATATTATTATAGTAACTCCCTTTCACCATGGTGGCAAATTTGTGGAAGACACATCTGGTGGAGGTTCCACTTACATATAGAAAAGTGTAACGACCTGATTCCGTCGTTAGGAAAAAGTCAATGGGGAAAGAATTGGGGCCAAAAAACTTTTGAGTAGTAACTTAGAAATTCCTAGCCTAGTCCAGATTTGGACGAAATCTGAGTCAGTGAGGTCTAGGAAAATTTGATAATGAATGAGAGATCTAATTATGAATTTTATCACATGAGTAGATAGCTAAGACGTTAAGGAACCCGTACGACTTTACGAAATCGAATTCGGGCAAGTAGAACTCCCGAAACTGATCTTAGACTGAACGAGTAGTTTTGAATGTCAATGGTTGAAGGTGTTTTGTGAAATGGGGGTTTGAAACTCTAAATTCGACTCTCTGTCTCCATGCAGGCCGCCAGGGCGGGGCCGCTGTAGCGGGTTAGGGTCCGCCACAGCGGGACAGTCGCGACTTAAGTCAGAAATAAATCCCAAAAATGTTATTATTCTGCAAACTTCATTCTTAAGAGTTAGGAGACGACCCCAGGTGATTTCTTGAAGGTTTTTCATGACTTTTGGTGCTAAAGGTAAGTATTTCTCCCCCCGAATCTATTTTTTGATCCGTGGAACGTAAAATTGTGGGCAATTATCATTGGGGGAGGATTTTGATCTGAAATTGATGGTGGGAAAAATCCCTAGATGCACCTTAGGATAATGGATTTGGTCTTGAGTTTGGTCTTGGGTTTGTTGTAATCCGAGTAAATTAGACCTTAATTATTGATCCTTGCGTTTTATTAATTGTTTGTAGACCTAGAACAAGCGGAACGAATCCAGAAAGGGAAGAATCGAGTATTCTAGGAGGATTCAAGCTTGGTTTCGAGTTAGGTGATGGTTTGATTTCATGTTTGTGCGATGTATATTAGTATATGCTTTATTGTAATGCATGTATGTATGCGAATGTTGCACTATTGATCACACCTAATGTAAATGAGTATGAATGAATGATTGTAAGCCATGAATCAACACTTGATTGTATGATTATGAGAATTTACATTGTGATTGTGATTGTGGCATGTTGAATGGATCGGGTGTCACGTTCTAACACACTAACTGAGATCGGATGTCATATACCGATATACATTTAGATCGGGTGCCACGTTTCGGTGCATATATTGAATCGGGTGTCACATTTCGGCACACTAATTGGGATCGGGTGTCACGTTCCGGCATACTAACAGTTTTGGTAAGGGTTCCATGAGAGGACCAATGAATTGGATTCCATGAGAGGACCATTGACTTGTTATATATGCATATTATTGAGAATGTTAAATTGTACATTGCTCCTGAAATGATAACTGATATTGTATATGTTTAGTATATGCATGTTTACTATGTTGTGACTGCTTATATATGTTTCACTTACTGGAATAGTTGTGTGATCCAACCAGTACATTGTGGTTGTGTACTGATACTGCACTTGCTCCTTCTTTGTTGAGTACAGGGCATCTTCAGGCGGCTACTGACATACCTCAGCTAGGTGACTATTGAGCGTGACTGGATTCAAGGGTGAGCCAGTTCTTTCAGGCTGCCATGGATCTCTCTTGTTTAAGTCCACTTTTTTGGACTCAAACTATTTGTTTAGGGTGTTTTTGTTTAGTTTTCGGGATTGCGCCCCCTTTTCTTAGACTTGTTAGTTAATCAGAGTTTCGGTACAATGACTTTCAGATTCAAGGGGTTGTTCTTCCGCATTAGTTTGGTTAGTTTTATTTAAACCTTTGGAGTTTATGGGGACTCTATATAAATTCTGCATTTAAACCTGCTTCCGTATCTTTAAATGTCTAGCTTTGGGGTTAGTTGGTTAGTAGTAATGGTTCTCCCATCGAAGGGTTAGTGTGGGTGCCAATCACTGCGGTCTGGGTCGTGACAAAGTTGGTATCAGAGCCCTAGGTTCGTTGATCTCATTGTACCAAAACGAGTCTAGTAGAGTCTTGCGGAACGTCACAGAGACGTATGTACTTTTCTTCGAGAGGCTATAGGACTTTAGGAAATCTCTTTGTTTCTACTCCTTTCGTGCTATTACTTGAATTCATTTGGTATTTGGGTGATACCAATTTGTATCTTTCCTCCTTCACTCTATGGTCCGAACTAGAGCAACAGAAATGGTAACACCATCACTAGCAAGTAAGAATGTGCATAGACTATCGCCAATTAAATAGGGTCACCATTCGGAACAAGTATCCACTGCCTCGGATAGATGATATTTTTGACCAGTTGCAGGGTGCATCCATTTTCTCTAAGATTGATCTAAGGTCTGGCTATCATCATTTAAAGATTAGGCCTGAGGATATACCAAAAACGGCATTCAGAACCCGCTATGGACACTACGAGTATCTAGTGATGTCGTTTGGGTTGACAAACGTGCCTGCAACTTTCATGAGTTTGATGAATGGTGTGTTCAAACCATTTCTAGATTCGTTTTTTATGATGTTTATTGATGGCATTTTAGTTTATTCTAAGAGTGAGGAAGAACATGCTGACCATTTTCGTATAGTTTTGAGTGTCCTTGGGAGACAAAAAATTGTATGCTGAATTTTCTAAGGGTGAGTTTTGGTTGACTTCGGTTGCCTTTTTGGGGCATGTAGTTTCAAGGGAAGGGGTAATGGTAGATCCCCAAAAGATTGAAGCAGTCAGGATTTGGGTCCGACCTAGTTCTGTGACTGAAATTAGGGGTTTTGTGGGGCTTGCTAGCTACTATCGTCATTTGTGAAGGGATTAAGGTCGGATTTGCAGATTCAAGTTTATAGGTGACAACATTCAAGAAGTTTTGGTAAGGGACAGCTAGATAATGAACACCATTACTTTGGAAAATGCATTTAGTATTGTTGTCATAACATGTATGGGTTGTTTAGCGAATGATGAAATTAAGTTATGTCAATTGAGGTTAGAAGATATATTACGATTTCATGGTTTGATTGTATATCATAGAGGGTCAGGATACGACTACTCCAATAGCAGCGATGTTTACTTGGTTAAGTTATTAAGTGTGTTAAAATTGTGGAGAACCTGGGCATATGAGGAGAAAATCAGCGAGGCTGTGGAGGCCGGGAAAATGGTAATGCAGGTAGCGGAGCAGTTCAGCCAGGCAAAGAGGTTGCCCGTCAAGATGACAGTGCTCAGTTTTATGTCTTTCCGGGCAAGACCAAGGCTGAGGTGTTCGATGCAGTGGTCACAGGTACTATTCTCGTATGTGACCGGATGGCTACTGTTTTGTTTGATCCGGGTTCTACTTATGAATACATGTCAGTTCAGTTTGTCTTGGGATTTGATGTGGTTTGTGATGTGCTTGATGCCCCCATTTATTTTTCTACCCCAGTTGAAGAGTCAGTCATAGTCACCCATGTATATCGTGTTTGTCCTATTGTGTTATGGATTTTCAGACTTGGGTTGATTTGGTTATGCTGGATATGACTGACTTGATATAATCTTAGGCATGACTTGGTTGTCCCCCTATTATGCTGTGCTTAATGGTAATGCTAAGTCGGTAACTCTAGAGATCCCGGGTAGAAAAAGGTTAGAGTGGGAAGGGGTGTACAATTCTAAGCTAGCTAAGGTCATATATTTCGTGCGGGCTAGGAAACTGGTGGGGCAAGGGTGTTTGGCGTAATTGGCTCATATTCAGGATGTTGATGTTGAGTCTCCCTCTATTGAGTCTATTCCCGTAGTGTCTGAATTCAAGGAAGTGTTTCCTACCAAATTGTCTAGTATGCCTCCGGATAGAGATATTGATATCTGCATTGACTTGGAACCTGGTACTCGCCCCATCTCCATTCCTCCTTATCGTATGGCTCTGGCAGAATTGAGAGAGCTTAAAGCTCAAATCCAAGAGCTTCTTGATAAAGGTTTCATCCGTCCTAGTGCTTCCCTGTGGGGTGCTCCTGTCTTGTTTGTTAAGAAGAAGGATGGTAGTATGAGGACTGGTAATTTTATCTTAAGTCATAAGGGAGTGGATTGATACCGGAATAACAAGTTTATGGATAAAGAAAGTCTTATTTAGTATACTTGGGTGAAGGCAATTGAAGATTTTAGTAAGAAAGTGAGTATAAAATTGGGTTAGTCCTTTGAATTTGATGGGTATACCTGAGTTTGAGGTGTCATGTCGATGAAAAGGTTGACTTTGTAGCGATAGCCAAGGCTAACTGAGCATAATGGTAATAAGAGTTCGTGATGGATCATGAGGGGATGCAACTATATAATAAGATTGTTGGTTGAACGAATTTTGTATAGTAATTACGACTTGCGAGTATCTAAGGTTGTGGTTTTCTAATATTTGGTGAGTACGTGGTTGTATGGAAAGTTTTAAGAGATGGTGGGACACCACTCGAATAGAATTTAAAAGAGCTAGAGTTATAATGACAAAAAAATAGTGGGATGTAGTACAACCTTTAGAGAGAGGCGAGAGCAAGAATAGTTTATTTGATTTCTAAGGCTAAAGAGGTATCTTCAGAGGGGTAGATAATTGGGTTCAGAGAAGCATGATTTCATTCGTTTTGTTGTGGCTATGGTAATAGTGTCACGGGTCCATCAGATTGGTTAAAAACTATTGAAAAAGACTTGAGAAAGGAGTGTACATACATTAGCTCGAGTGCGATGATAAGTGCTTTGTTTTTGTTTTTGAGTTTAGTAATGAGTACTATGGAATTTTTAGCGAAAGATATTGTAAGATAGACAGAGAGGCAGCGAAGATCCATGAATTCATAAAAATATTCAAGGTATAAGCTAATGTTGATAGATAAGGGGATTGTGTTATACGGTTGAATTTACAACTCAAATTTTTCATTGTTAGTCTACATTTGTGGTGATATATTTTGTCAAGATATGAATTTGCATGGTGAGAAATGATCAATTGTATCAGGTATTGAGCATTTGAAAGGACTTACACCTGGGTTGAGTCGTAAGGTTTATTACTATGGATTGCTTAAGTACCTAAGAAAGGTTTTCATTTAAAAGTGTTGGTTTAGAGTAAGGTAAATGATTGGAGTGTTTATGATGGTTGTGAGTATGATTCACTAGCTATGCTCACATGTGTTTTCACTTTTGTGGGTGGATCCCTAGTGGTAGATCAGGTGTATCGATCCTGCAATGTTCTCTTGGTTGAGTAGGATGTTTGGGCAGATTTGGTTATCTCAGATGACATATTTGGTGGTGTCTTGGAGTTGTTGAACTATTCTAGAGGTTCTACATGTACCACCTTGCTTATGAGAATTTATAGAAGAGCTACCATGCATATTTATGATTGTCCGACAATCTTAATATGCATCTAGTCGTCGAGGTAATATATCGATTGTATGTGGTTGAATGTGGGGATCATTGGGTCCAATTCTATTGTTCTTAAGAGGTAAGCTACAATTACTAAATCTAGCATTTCGATAGTGTTGTTGGAGGGTTTGTATGCTTGGACATATCCCTCGATGAGTATCTGATGTCTAAAGATCATTTTTTTATAACTTAAGCTCATGGAAATTTATGTTGTGAGAAGGAGATGTTGATAATAACTATGATTATTTGAGTATCATGAGTGTGTGTTGGTTGGTTCAGGTTCACCTCTAATTGTAGCGAATATTGATTTAGATTTTTGTCGTGCTTATGTGAGAAAGGATTAGTTTTGATGATTGTGTCAAGGTCCTTGATAACATGTGGCAGACGTGTGTACGATCAACTTTGGTGGTTATTGAGAATAGCTTTTGATGTTAGTTAAGTTTACGTACAATAATATTTATCACTCGAGTATTGAGATGACTTCATTGATGCACTATATTGGAGGGGATGTAGGTCTCCCAGTGGTTGGTTTGATGAATTTGAGGCGGGACCTTTTGATGAGAATCATTAGGGAATGTGAAATTTATTCGAGAGATGTTCTAGCAGCTCAGAACAGACATAAAGAGTATGCAGACAGGAAGGTTAGATATTTGGAGTTTATGAGGAGGAGCCTACAGCCATTCTAGATAGGGAAGTTTGCAAGTTAAGGTCAAAGGATATTGCATCTGTCAAAATCCAATGGAAGCATCGTCCGATTGAGGAATCGACTTGAGAAACCGAGAAGGACATGCGAGATAAGTATCCCCAGCTATTCAACGATTTAGGTACTACTCTACCCTTACTTTAGCCAGTCTTTCCTAGTTGATCACTCAGGGACGAGTGATGGGCAAATTGCTATCTATTGTAACGACCTGATTCCGTCGTTAGGGAGAAGCCAATGGGGAAATAATTTGGGTAAAAAAAAATAGTAACTTAGAAATTCCTAGCCTAGTCCAGATTTGGATGAATTCTGAGTCAGTGAGGTCTAGAGAAATATGGTAATGAATGAGAGATATAATTATGAATTTGATCACATGAGTAGATAACTAAGACGTTAAGGAACCCATATGACTTTACAGAATCGAATTCAGGCAAGTAGAACTCCTGAAACTGATCTTAGCGTGAACGAGTAGTTTTGAATGTCAATGGTTGAAGGTGTTTTGTGAAATGGGGGTTTGAAACTCTAAATTTAACTCTCTGTCTCTGTGCAAGCCGCCAAGGCGGGGCCGCTGTAGCCGGTTAGGATCCGCCACAGCAGGACAATCGTGACTTAAGTCGGTAATAAGCCCCAAAAATGTTATTATTCTGCAAACTTCGTTCTTAAGAGTTAGGAGACGACCCCAGGTGATTTCTTGAAGGTTTTTCAAGACTTTTGGTGCTAAAGGTAAGGATTTCTCCCCTCGAATCCATTTTTCGATCCGTAGAACGTAAAATTATGGGTAATTATCATTGGGGGAGGATTTTGATCTGAAACTGATGGTGGAAAAAAGCCCTAGCTGCACCTTAGGATCATGGGTTTGGTCTTGGGTTATTGGGTTTGTTGTAATCCGGGTAAATTAGACCTTAATTATTGATCCTTGCGTTTTATTAATTGTTTGTAGACCTAGAATAAGCGGAACGAATCCGAAAAGGGAAAAATCGAGTATTCTAGGGGGATTCAAGCTTGGTTTCGAGGTAGGTGATGGTTTCATTTCATGTTTGTGTGATGTATGTTAGTATTTGCTTCATTGTAATGCATGTATGTATGCGAATGTTGCACTATTGATCACACCTAATGTAAATGAGTATGAATGAATGATTGTAAGCCATGAATCAACACTTGATTGTATAATTATGAGAATGTACATTGTAATTGTGATTGTGGCATGTTGAATGGATCGGGTGTCACGTTCCGACACACTAACTGGGATCGGATGTCACGTACCGACCTACATTTGGATCAGGTGCTACGTTCCGGTGCATATATTGGATCGGGTGTTACTTTCCGGTACACTAATTGGGATCAAGTGTCACTTTCCGGCACACTAACAGTTTGGGTATGGGTTCCATGAGAGGACTATTGAATTGGGTTCCATGAGAGAACTATTGAATTGGGTTCCATGAGAGGACCATTGACTTGTTATTTATGCATATTATTGAGAATATGGAATTGTACTTTGCTCCTGAAATGATAACTGATATTGTATATGTTTGGTATATGCGTGTTTACTATGTTGTGACTACTTATATACGTTTCACTTACTGGAATAGTCGCATGATCTTACCAGTACACTGTGGTTGTGTACTGATACTGCACTTGCTTCTTCTTTGTTGAGTACAGGGCATCTTCAGGTGGCTATTGACAGACCTCAGCAAGGTGACTATTGAGCGTGACCGGATTCAAGGGTGAGTCAGTTCTTTCAGGCTGCCATGGATCTCTCTTGTTTAAGTCCACTCTTTTCGGACTCAGACTATTTGTTTAGGGTATTTTTTTTAGTTTTCGGAGCTACGCCTCCTTTTCTTAGACTTGTTAATTAATCAGAGTTTCGGTACAATGACTTTCAGGCTCTAGGGATTGTTCTTCCGCATTAGTTTGGTTAGTTTTATTTAAACCTTTGGAGTTTATGGAAACTCTATATAAATTTTGTATTTAAACTTGCTTCCGTATCTTTAAATTTCTAGCTTTGGGGTTAGTTAGTTAGTAGTAATGGTTCTCCCACCGGAGGATTAGTGTGGGTGCCAATCACGGCGGTCTGGATCGTGACAGAAAGTGAATTGGAATTTGTAGGTATCAATAAAGACCACTTTTCTTTAATGGAATTGCTTTTTTATACTAGAGATTTGGGGTATGTTACTGTGGGTGGATTTTATTTTAAAGACCCTACAACCAATAACTTTGTCTTAGTGGATAATAATTTCAGCTTACTAAACCTTATAAAAGACCTAGGTGATGGTGACTTTTTGGACTTGTATGTTCAACATGTAGTGGATGAGGTAGAGGTTGTTAAAGATGGGGTCCCTACAGGTTATCTTTGTGGGCCAAAAGTTGGTGAAAGTGTTAATGAGGATGGGATAGAAAACTCACATGATATTAATGTGGAGGAGGTAGAAAGCTTACATGATGTTAGTTTGTATGAAGGGTTACAACAAGGAGCTGCCCAATCTGAGAATATTAATGTTGAAGTTGGTGTAGATGATGCATCAGATCTTGAAGGTGTTGAAACAGATTGGGATATTAGTGATGATTCACAAGAGTTTGCTATTCCAGATGATGATGACTCAGAGATTGATGAAGAGTTAAGAACTCTTAGAAATGAAAGGAGAACCAAATTGCAGAGGAAAAAACCTCTTCCTACAGAGGAAATAACTCTTGGAGTAGCTGGTGTTGATAGAGGATTTAAAGACATTGGAAGGAACAAGGCTGCTAGGTATGTAGAAAGATTGGGGGGAGATGAACAATATATTGATAGTTCAGAACTGGATAGTGATGACAGTAGGGGTGAATTAGATCATGAGTTGTGGAAGGTGTTGATTTACCAGCTAGAAGAAAAAGTAAAAAAGGTAAGATTTGATCCTGATTGTGTAGTTGCTATATTTGAGCTTAGTATGATATTTGAAAATGCCAAAGAATTTAGAAAGGCTGTGACAGAGTATGCTGTTGAATATAAAGTCAAATTAAAATTGAGGCCTAATGAAAAACATAGAGTCAGAGTTAAATGTCAGAATAAGAAATGCAAATGGTTGTTATATGCTAGTCTAGACAAAGACTCTGGTGACTTTATTGTTAAGAATTACTATCATGTTCATCAGTGTCCTACCACAACCAAGAACAAGTTGTGTACATCTAACTTTATTGCAAATAAGTTTAGGGACAAAATAATTTCTCAACCTTATATAAAGTTGTGGGAAATTCAAGAGTTGGTGAGGAAGAAAATAAGATTGTATGTTGGAAGATCTCTTTGTTATAGGGAAAAATTGATGATTCTCAAGGAGTTTATGGGTGATTGGAAGATGGAGTTTGCAAGGTTGTGTGATTATGCAGACATGATAAAACAAACTAATCCTGGTAGTTCATGTTGGGTGAGGACAGACAGGGAATCTACTCTAGGAAAGAATATGTTTGTTTACTTTTATGTTTGTTTTGATGCATTAAAGAGAGGTTGGTTGGAAGGATGTAGAAAAATCATTGATTTTGATGGATGCTTTCTGAAGGGTGCTTGCAAGGGTGAATTATTAGTTGTAATTGGTAGGAATGGAAATCAACAAATGTTTCCAATTGCTTGGCAGTTGTTGATCAAGAAACAAAGCACAGTTGGAGTTTCTTCATCAACTTTTTGATACAAGATCTAAACTTAAGCACTGGACATGGATTGACTGTGATGTCTGATATGCAAAAGGTTATTTTAATGTTAATTCTTTAATTTTGATCTCATTGCCTACTTATTTTATTATTACTAGTCATAAATTTCAATTATTATGATATGTAGGGTCTTGTAGCAACCATAATGGAGTTGCTGCCAGATTGTGAGCAGAGAATGTGTGCTAGACACATCTGGTCCAATTGGCAGAAGACCTGGAGAGGAGAAGAAAGAAGAAAACAATTCTGGAGATGTGCAAAATCAAGCTTTGAGGTAAAATTTCAATATGAAATGGATAAACTTAATAAACTTGGTAAGAACATCGGTGGGGACTTGTTACATTATGAAAAAAAGACATGGTGTAAAACATATTTTAAGGAGCATGCTAAGTGTGATATTGTTGAAAATAATATGTGTGAGACATTTAATTCTTGGATATTAGCTGCTAGACATAAATCAATTATCACCATGTTAGAGGAGATTAGGCATAAGATAATGGATAGAAATGTTGAGATGAGAAAATTTGTTGACACTTGGATATCAGACATTTCTCCTATGGCAAGTTTAGTACTTGAAGAAAATAAAGATTATGCTAGAGATTGTCAAGTTAGGTTCAATGGTCAATTTGGATATGAAATTTTAGATGATCATTATAGGCATATTATTGATATCAGAAAGAAGACATGTACTTGTAGAACCTGGCAGTAATTGAGCCTCCTGAACTAAAACAAATGTCTGGCAGACCACCAAAATGCAGAAGAAAGTCAAAGGATGAGCCAAGAAATAAGTATGGAAAGTTGTCCGGGAGAGGTGTAAAAATGACTTGCTCCAAGTGTCATCAACAAGGCCACAATAATAAAGCCTGCTAATATGTGGTAATACTCAAGCCAACCTTTGACTACTTCAATTAAATAGATAAAATGCAATATAATTTTTCTTATTTACACTATTAAATCTTCTGAAATGGGTCAGCCTGGAAGCTCAACCCAACCTGGACCTGGAAGGTCAACCCAACCTGCAAGATCAAGCCAACCTGCTAGCTCAAGTCAGCCTCAAAGCTCAAGGAAACCTACAGGTTCTAGCCAGCCACCAAGCTCAAGTCAACCTGTAGGTTCTAGCCAGCCACCAAGATCAAGCCATCCACCGGGCTCAAGCCAGCCACCAAGCTCAAGGCAACCAACAAGCTTTAGCCAACCACCAAGCTCAGGCCAACCTGTAGGTTCTAGCCAGCCACCAACCTGGAGACCATCACAACATGTCAGCTCAGGCCAACAATCAACTTCTATATGTGATGATACTTCAATTGTTAGAAGAGTTCTACAAGCTGGAAGAGGCAGGGGAAAAGGCAGGGGGAGAGGAGGTGATGATACTTCAACTGTTACAAGAGGTCAACAAGCAGGAAGAGGTAGTAGAAGAGAAGGAGCATTAACATCAACAGGAGGAAACAGAAGACCTAAGACTGTGGGATTTGGCATCTACACTAATGATATAAGTGGCAGAAAAACATTAAATGTAAGCGTATAACCAACTTCAATTATTTATAATCTACTTTGATAATACTTATTTTAGTTCCTTGTATACAACCTGGTACAGCAGGTGAAAGAGTTGTTACTCAAGATGTTTTCAAGTGTGCAACTCCAACAAACATTGATATCGGTTATTAGCCTCGTGGACTGAAATGAAAGGGTAAAGATGTTGTCACCACTCCACAATTACAATGCATGAGTAAGTCCAAAGGGGATGGATCTGTAAATGTCTAGTGCAACAAGAGCAAGAGCAGAAAAAACTAGTGTGACTGCTTTCATATGTTTTTGGGTGTTTTTGATATACACTTAGGGGTTGTTTTATTTTTAATATGTAATGCAAGCAGAAAACAATATTGAGACTGCTTTAATATGTTTTGTGGTGTTTTTGATGTACACTATAACTAGTGGTTTAAATGTGGATTTTCTTACAAGGAAATGCCAAAAAAAAATTGTTGATGATTCATGCTTGTTTGGAGCTTAATGTTGTTGTGTTGTTCACTTAGTATTATAATGCTGGTAAATGGTTATTTTTCTTTGGAGGTGAATAAGAGGAATAGAAATAAGGCAATACAATAGAGGTGAATAAACAAGAAAAATATGATAGATTAATAAACAACTTATCTCCATTCCTTCATCCAAAATCAGTACAACAGAAAAACAAGACAACTAATAAAATCACTCCTAATACTACTAACATAAATATTTCCATATAGCGAAAATCATGAGTGTAATAACGCATACGATCCTGATTTTTCTTGCCCGCTTCCTCTCTTGTTCATAGGATTTGATTCTTTTCAATAGACCCCATATGATCTTTTTTGCTTGAGGCGGTATTTCATCATCGTACCATCAAAAATAATCGCATCCACCTCTTCTCTACACAAATTATCAAAATAATTAAACTATAATTAGCGATTTGTTTAACAAGATTAGAATAATGATAAAAAGCTTACCTTTGTGTTTTTGCAGCAAGAAAATCGACGTCCTGTATTAAGTTGTGTCCATGAGGTTTTCAATTCAGCATTGACCCCACATCGACAGAACACATTTGCATCTGAAGAAGTTGAAATCGACAAATTGGACATTTCCTTCGCTGTGAAGAAGACGAATGAAGAAATTTTTTTGATCTCCACAGCAGCAGCAACAATGGTGAGATATGGAGAAGAAAGAGAGGGAGATGAGAAATAAAAAAAAGGGAAGAATCTAGGGTTGGATAAATAAAAGGAAGGGGAAGATATTACCGTTAAGTGTGTTAAAGTGTGTCAATCAGACACATCAGCTTTTATTTCTCACTTGACGCGCTCAAAAGGAGTGCCTCACACGATAAGTGCCAAGTCAGCCAGGTGTGTCTGACAGACATACTTTTTGAGTGGTTCAAGTGTTCAATAGGAAGGCATCCTTGTTAAGGTGTCTATACGAAAAATACTTACAAATTCAAAAGGTTGCTTATGCGTTCTGCCTTATTTTTAATATATAGTTGAAAAAATAGCATTGGAGTATTTCTTTTTCCCAAAAGCTAAGAACAACTCTTATGAATATCTTGATTTGGATCCTATTCCAAACAAATGTAAAGACATAAATATAATCATGCATGAAAGGGTATATAATACAGTCAACCTCTTAAAGATTAATACTCATGCACAAAAAAATGTCCACATCTTTGCACTATGCTTTTGATGTCAAATTACCTTGTCTACGTGGCATGCCAGCTAAGCATCCACTTAGATTAAACACACTTCCACGTGTCATGTACACACTAAATTTGTTTTTGGCTCATTCAAGATAGAGAGAATTTATTCCCACCAAAATATATGGAGAATATGTAACCTTTTAACACTCATTATATATACAAATTAAATACTATATGACATGTAAAATAATTTTGGAGCCAAGCATATGGCTTTGCACATTCTTCATGTCAAAGCCACACTTCCTAACGTGCCCAAATGAGTGCACACTTGGCTCTTTCCTATATATAAGCATTTTGTAATTACTTAACCTATCATACCATTAATCTTCACATCTTATCAAAAAAGGTACAAGGATACACATCCCATATCTAGCTCATAATTCAATATTTCACTAAGTAATAGGATGTCTGGTGTTTTCAAGATTATTGGGTTCAAGAAAAGAAGGTCATGTTCAGATGGAGATGATGATTGTGATTATGATTATGCTCCAGCAGCATGCTTAGAGGGATATGGGGATGATGATGAAGATTATGACTATGCTCCTGCAACATCTTTGGAAGGAGACGACGATGATCGAGATTATGACTATGCTCCTGCAGCATCGTTAGAAGGAGATGACGATAGAGATTATGATTATGCTCTGGTTGCATGAAATAAATTCATTTTAAGATTTTTGTTAGAGACAAGTTTAGAATAGACGCAACATTTTTAGTCAAACTAGCTTATTGTTGTCTAATTCAAATACAAGGAAGTTTTAGATAGTAACAAGCAATTAAGAAGTAAGAACCTTGGTTTTAATAATACTAGTCCTTTTTTAAATAAAGAAAGAAAGAAAGAAGAGGAAATACGTAGGATTAAGAATACTTAGTTGATGAGGTCTCTGTGTTGTTAGGGACCCTAATCAAGATCATTAGCTTATTAGATGTATGGCTTATACAATATCTTAGTATCAATTTATGAAAAACAGTGACATGGATTGTAGTCAAATATTGTCTCACTTGATGATAAGATTATGTTTTTTTTGTTTTTAATTAAAGTGTCTTACTTTGAATGAATATTTATCTAATTTTAAAATTCACTTTCTGGCTCGATCATTAACTTCTTTGAGTGAAGTATTGATAAATGGAATGTCCCACATTGACGAATAAATGAAATCTTGGGTTTCTTTTATAAGATTTAGGCAATTCTCTTAACTGTAATCTAATTTATGTGTGAGTTAGACCTGAACTTAATTTAATATGGTATCAAAGCTAGGCCCGATGTGAGCCTCAAAAAAACTTGACACTGTGGTGGAAAGACCTTTGGTCCATAAATGTGCACGCATCGAATTAGACAATGGAACCTCACATAAAAAATATATCGGTTGAAATCAACCATTGAAGAGCTTCGAAGCTCAAATTTTAAAATTTGATTTGCCGCAAACGTGAATCGAGTGAATAATATATCAAAAGACTCGAAACATTGAGAGGAACTCATATCTGAAATTTTGGGACTATCTAGAGGATATTTGAGTTGGTTGGAAACTTGGAATTGAAAAATGTAAATCGTTTCGCGTGAATAATATAATTATCAAAAGACTCGAAACATTAAGAGGAGTTCATATCTAAATTTTGAGACTGTTTAGAAGCGGTTTGAGTGGGTTGGAATTGGAAAAAAAATTAGTATGCAATGTATACTTTTTTATATAAACAATATATTTAGATGTATATATATCTCTTATACATTAATATACATTATTTATACAATATTATTTATATACATATCGATACATTACATATACACATAACCATTTTGTTTAAAATAATTTTTATTACTGTACATATTGATAATTAATCGATTAATGATCTTGTGATTGAAATACCAAAAGATGAGTGACTTTTTTGATATAAACAAATAACTTTGTATTAATTTATTTTTAATATATAGTTGAATGAGTATTCAAGAAATCAATTCCATAAAATGACTTATGAAAAAATAGCTGGGGAGTACTTCTTTTTCCCAAAATTAAGAATAACTCTTATGAATATCCTGATTTGGATCCTATTCCAAACAAATGTGAAGACATAAATATAATCATGCATGAATGGGTATATAATATAGTCAACCTCTTAAAGTTGAATACTCATGCACAAAAGAATGTCTATGTGGCATGCCAACTAAGCATCCACGTAGATTAAACACACTTCCACGTGCCATGCACACACTAAATTTGTTTTTGGCTCATTCAAGATGGAGAGATTTTACTCCCACCAAAATATATGGAGAATATGTAACCTTTTAACACTCATTATATATACAAATTAAATGCTACATGACATGTAAAGTTAATTTTGGAGCAAAGCATATGGCTTTGCACATTCTTCATGTAAAAACCACACTTCCTAACGTGCCTAAATGAGTGCACACTTGGATCTTTCCTATATATAAGCATTTTGTTACTTAACCTATCATACCATTAATCTTCACATCTTATCAAAAGAGGTACAAGTATACACATCCCATATCTAGCTCATAATTCAATATTTCACTATGTAATAGGATGTCTAGCATTTTCAAGATTATTGGGTTTGAGAAGAGAAGAATGTGTTCAAATGGAGATGATGATGGTGATTATGATTATGCTCCAGCAGCATGTTTAGAGAGAGATGGTGATGATGATGGAGATTATGACTATGCTCCTGCAGCATCCTTGGAAGGAGACGACGATGATCGAGATTATGACTATGCTTCTGCAGCATCGTTAGAAGGAGATGACAATGGAGATTATGATTATGCTCCAGCCGCATGAAATAAATTTATTTTAAGGTTTTTGTTAGAGACAAGTTTAGAATAGACACAACATTTTTGGTCAAACTAGCTTATTGTTGTCTAATTCAAATACAAGGAAGTTTTAGATAGTAACAAGGAATTAAGAAGTAAGAACCTTGGCTTTAATAATACTAGTCCTTTTTTTTATAAAAAAAAAAAAAAGAAGAGGAGATATGTAGGGTTAATAATACTTAGTTGAGGTCTCTGTTGTTAGGGACTCTAATCAAGATCATTAGCTTATTAGATGTATTGTTTATACAATATCTTAGTATCAATTTATGAAAAAAACAGTGACATGGATTGTAGTCAAATATTGTCTCACTTGATGATAAGATTATGCTCTCTTTGTTTTTAATTAAATTAAAGTGTTTTACTTGAAATGGATACAAGTTCTAAAATAAAAAGTACTTTTAAATTTTGTAAATTTAAAGTAAAGATGAGTTGACATGTCCTTTTGGCTAAAATATGTGGGTTAATGGAGAAAGGCAAATTTAAGCAATTTTTATAACTTTAAGGGCACATATGGACCGATAGTACAACATTAATGACATATATAAATCAAAGTATAGTATAAAAAAGGACTATTAAGCATAATCATTTTTCTTAACTTTTATTGTGAATGATTAAGGGTGTCAAATGAATTGTTTGGATTGAATTTGAACTGATCAAAATAAATTAAATTAATAAACAAATTAATCATTAATCTACCCAAAGATTACTTCACTTGAATTTGGATTGAAACGAGCTAAACAATGCATTATAGTTCAATCCATCCAAATCTTACTACATTTTTTTTATTATAATTTATTTAATTACCTAGTTAATTCATTCATTCAATTATAAGTGAATCATATTTTTCAATTATATATGATGCACAAAAAGGAATAAATTTCGACATTTTTCACAATATCTCTAGTGAAAGGACATGGAATATATTTGTCGAGGTGGCATGCCAGCTCAGCATCCACATAGATAGTACACACTTCCACGTGCCATGCTAATGTTTCCACGTGGCCTAAGAAATTTTGCCTTGGCTCATTTACTTTTGCAACTTAAAACCTTTATGCGTTCGAAGAGATAAGATATTTTAAAATTATATTTGAGATTAAATTTATAAATTGCTTGAATATAAATATAATTAATTCCAGAATAAATTTATACTTCAAATTTGATATTATTTATTTTACCTAAAAAATGGAATAAATTTATTCGAAAATAATCGAATACTTAATTCGATATCATTCAGGAAAATGGACTGAAGCCCAGAAAAAATATAAACTGTGGCTCATGAAATGTTAACTATAGTTAAATGTGTTCTAAAATTTCAAGATGATTTATATAATCAGAAGTTTTTAATAAAAACTGATGCTCAATCGGTCAAATACATGTTTGACAAAGATTTCAAACACGATGCCTCACAGTTAATGTTTGCAAGGTGGCAAGCAAAGCTAGCTCCTTTCGATTTTGAGATTCATTATAACTTTTCTTTCAATACCTTTCAAGGAGGAATTTACATGTGGCGAAGAGACAATGTTATGAAAGTAAAGCCAACGACAATGATGCCAATAATGATTTTTGGCATAATACATAAACATACTTTTTAATTTGGCTTAATTAACTGATATTTACGTCCTCCAACTTTGGATGAGCAGTCCTTCGGGATGGCTCAGTTGGTTTGGTGGGTGGTTATCCACACGGATGACCCGGGATCGATCCCCCCTCAATGCCTTCTGAGTTGAGCCTGTCGCATAGGGCTTGCCTAGTGCGGTTTACATCTCCTGTGTGGTTTGCAGGCTATTATATAGTGGGGGGTTTACCCAGTGCGCACAAAGTGCTCACCACAGAGTGCTCACCCGAAGGGCAGAGGTTGTAGCGGTTGCGGGTTATCCTGGGGTTCAAAAAAAAAAAAATTGGATGTGCACAACTAGGTACGTAAACTACAGAGTGCTCACCCGAATGGCAGAGGCTGTGGCAGAGATTGTAGCGGAGCTGCAGACTTATACGTCCTATGTGGCATCTTACGTAACAATTTATATCCTGCGTGTTTATTTGTTGTAGCTCCCAATTGACTTGATACTGTAAAAGATTCATTATAATATTAATGATGCATATAGCTTAAACTAATAAATTGTAGGTGTAAAATACTTATTTTATTTTCAAACCATATTATGTCCCACCCATAAAGTTAGAAAGAGAGAACATATATTCTATCTCCATCACTAGAATGGAGAATAAGCTTTAACACTCATCATATATATATTGACATGTAAAGTAAATTTTGGATGTGGCAGCCCCAAAATGCAACCAAGCATAAGGTTGTGCACATTCCTCATGTAACACAACACACTTTCTAATGTGTCAAAATGAGTCCACACTTGTCTCTTTCCTTTATATAAGCATATAGTTTCCTCACCTATTCAAACCACAAAAACAATTCTTCATTTTCCATATTAAAGAGATCATATATACAAAATCAAATATCTCATATTTCTATAGTCCAAGAAGAGATATATATAGAATGTCTAGCATTTTTAAGATTATCGGGTTCCAAAAGAGAAGGTCGTGTTTAGATGGAGACGATGATGGAGACTATGACTATGCTCCTGCAGCATGCTTAGAAGGAGGTGGTGATGGAGATGATGTAGATTATGACTATGCTCCTGCAGCATCCTTAAAAGGAGATGACGATGATCGAGACTATGATTATGCTCCTACAGCATCCTTGGAAGGAGATGGCGATGATGGAGATTGCGATTATGCTCCAGCCGCATGATTTAGTGGTAATTAATGGTAGATTAGAGTAAACGTGGTATTGATTATTGTAGCATGAAATTAAAATTAATTGACTCTAGTTATGATGTATATTAGGGATATCAAAAATGAGTCCAAAATTTTAAGGGTTGGACTCAATCTCAGCCCATTCAAGTTTTGACCAATTTTAAGAGAATCTTCAATTAAGCCCAATTTAATCTCAAATTTCAACCCGTTTTAAAACTCTTTATTTGCATTGATGTAATGTATGTTCTTATATTGAAGGTATGAATTACTATCTCTTTTATATCTTTGAGAATTTTATCTATCCATTTATAACTTCTTTATATAAATTTCTTGAGTTTAAATTCAAATTGTGGTTATAAAAGTTAAATAACAATATGTTAAAATTATTGAGATTAAACGGGTCATGACCCAACCCGATTTTTAGCCTATTTGAGCCCAAAGTAAACTTGGACGAGTCAAGACTCAACCCAATTTCTATTTCAACCCATTTTAATATCTCCAATTTCAACCCAACCAGCCCATTTGACACCTCTACTTTATATCGTCCCGATTCTAATTATTATGATGGGAGAATACATAAAGACCCCTTAAATTAGTCAGACACTTAAAATTTGCGAGGTTCCTAATAAAATTCAGGAACAATATCGAAGTACTATATATAAAAGGTAAAACAACCTAACTACCACATTGTACATGTACTATTACACAAAGCATAGACATCTAGTCACCTTACAAAACTTCTTATTTCAATTTGTTCCCTACAACTATATAAACATAACATTACATGACTAAGATTCCTATCCTAATTTCATACATGTACTCACTACTACTATGTAACATAAACTCAACATTCACACTCTAGCAATAGAACATCACATTCTTCACCTTCTCTTTCAATGCTGGTAGTGGCCGGACGTTGACAGAACCGTTCGTTGCACGTGTGCTACGCATTGAACCGTTGTCACGTGAGTCAGGTTCTACGTAGAAACGCGCTCTATAGGCCGCCAAATGAGCATAATATGCAGGAGGAACTGCAAAAGTTATGAGAATGATATGGTTATTGTCAAGTTTAGCTAACACTTGTATCCAAATACGTAACTACTTTTACTTAAAACGCTTATCAGCTAAGCCAAATGAGCTCATGATGTATACAAAGTCTATTTTACGATGAAACGTTTTAATACTATAGTGATCTAAATAAAGCAGAGTAGATGCAGAGGATTTATATCGCGAATGAACCTTATAAAATGATCAACACTGATGCAAACATAACGAACATAAGCTTATCATGAAACCTAAGTTTCGTAATTGCCTTAGGAGAGAGTATATGAGAAATGTACCTACTGAAACAGAACGAGTGCATCGAGCATATCTGCAATAAATCAAACGATCACTAAGGAATTGAATTTTCCGAAAACAAGTATAGAAACAAATTAGGTGTTGACAATGTTCGACTATCAGTTGAGATTTATGAATGCTTACGTATAACAAAGGTTGTTTGTCAAAGACTGCATTTCATCCGCGGAGAAATTATTTTCATCCCAGAGAACGTGATAATGTGCAGGACGACTAGTTCCCTGGACATCCAACATTGTGTTAGTTAACTCTTGTTGGAGCTTTTTTTCGAATTAAAAACTTGTATTAGCATTTCACCTGAATTCCAGCATGACTGCATAAGTAAAAATCGAATTCAGTTGGATGACATATTTTTGTATCCACCACAGTACCTGAAAAAAACACGAAAATGAAGTTAAAAAGGGGTAAAAAGGACAGCATATATTGACTAACAAGGTTGTTATACTCCGTCTGTTCCATTTTATGTGGCATACTTTCCTTTTAAGTCTATTAAAAACGAATCACACATTTCTAGCCACAAATGTGTCATGGCATGTTCTTGAAGCCTTTTTGGTTTTTTAAACTCTGTGTCCAATCAAACAAACGTCATATAAAATAAAACGGAGAGAGTGACATATTAAATGAGGTCTCTCGATCCTCTTTCTTGATGTAAGATGTTTCGATAACTTTAAGAACAATACTCGATGTAAGAAGAGCAAAAAGTGTTACCAGGTAGGATGTTTCCACTCCTGTCAGTGTGATTTCTGTCATTGTGGTTATTTGGCAAAAGACGTGTGTGGTGACGTTTTTGAACGACTATGAAGGTTACTGGAGGTTGGTAACCTGGTTCAAGAGATGCACAAGCCTGTGTACCGGGAAGAATGAGTGAACTTACACAAGCACACGATCGAAAATAATATATGAATGGTGACAACATTTGCATATATATACCTTACGAATTGCATCGAGTTCATAAAGTAGAACCTGATAAAACTGACCGTCACTAACACCATCCCTGCATAAAATTGAAAGACAACGAAATGTACAACAATCAAGAGAGGGGCGGTTCAATACTATAGGTGGACTAAAGCCAAATTTTGATAAGAGGCCTCATTATCCGTTTGTGATCATGAAAATGATCACATGATATAATACCTGTAGAATATTATTCTCAGTGGTTTCTGTCCTGTGGCTTTCTTGAACGCCAATAGAAGTTCTCTGGAAAAGCGCGGAATACAAACATGTCAGTACATCTTTGTGTAAAATGAATGTTACAATGACGAAAAATATATATGCACCTAATCATCCCTCCAGACATTGTTCCTCGTTGAGGATCTTGCCAAGTCCGGTAAAGATCCTGAATGAGTTCTTGTCTATGAGGTTGAGCACATACTAAACCGGCGTATTTAGTAACTTCTGGCCAATCTTGTGATGCTACAACCTGAATCAAGAAAATCGTATATCCAATATAAACATTTCGAAAAAGGTTCAAACGTTCATATATGATAAACAAATTTCTTGAGTTGATTTCTCAGATGGTCACTCAACTAACAGTTATTTTCTCAGAAAGTCCACTATTCTTCATGATTTCAATTTTTTTCAACAAAGAACGTGACTTTCTAAGATAATAACTATTTGAGTGATCGATCATCTGAGAAATCAACTCATGAATTCTTTATGCTTACAGCAGCAATCGATGGGCTACAGTCTTCTCCTGATTCCGGATGAGTCACATCAGCACCAAATATAATCGTTGGGATATCACTAACGAGAGGAATTTTCCATCTCAAAGCATCTAAAAGTACAGTGTTCCTTCCTCCCATCTATCACACAATGATTAACCATAAGAAAAAGTTCCGCGCAACACATACTATGGAAGTTAAATTGGATTATATAATCATCTCAGCACGTCGAATTTCTTCATACCTTCACATTTATTTTCAGTGATACATTTGAAAGATATTGCTTGCTGATTTTTAACACATGCTTTGTAAGACAACACTGAGAAATCATCCCCAAATCCGTCTCACATATTTTCTTCAGAGTACCTAAAGATTGATTGACGATCAACGTGTTACTCAAACAACATCCATTCATATATAAAAAACTCATATTCATGATATATCAAGCATAATTTTTTCAAGTAATATACACCGTCAGTGTAAACAGTTGTTTACATCATCAGGTCATCTTTACCTGTTGTAGCAGATAACGTATCATATTTTCAAGATTTCAAATATCATAACTCAAGGAGACTTACCTATAGATATCATTTGGATGACCTGATGACGGTGTACAAAAAGGGACTTATAGGAGTAATATCTTTCGGGACTAATAGCCTTTAGAGAGAAAATCACAACGATCTAGATACTATGTTCACGATCGTAATCAATATTGTCAAAGTTTCAACAAAGGTTAGCACATACCATACAAAGAACCATTGTTGTCAGGAAGAATGGCAATTAGTAACTCCAATTCTTTTCCTCCAAGTTTGTTAGCAGCAGCATTGTATACATAATTCAGTGCCTTCTTTGCCTGATCTGGTCTTGCATAATAAACCGGTATCACGGGCTCACAATTAAATTCCTGAGATGAAGTGTCAATAATAAAACCATTAGACAGTATGCATAGACTGCGACAATTTATCTATGCAACTAAAGCTATGTTGCTCTGACTCTCCAAAAATGAACTACTTTTTGAAGATTCGAACAACATAGTCTAAAAGATACTGAAATGGGGAACATTTACCATTCCGGAGACTTGGCACATTTGGGCAAGCTGATGACAAAAGCCACGGGCTGCATTTTCTTGGACGTTACACGAAAAGTTGATGCAAGCCCAGTGGTTTACAGTACTTCCATTAATTACTTTCTGTATGATGAAAGCAAACAATGTTCGATTAGTATCATTCTTCGAATGCTAATTTAAAACCGAAAGATGTTATATGTACCTTATTTAACATGCTCCACTGGCCTAGCTGTGGATGACATTCCTTTTCCTTCCCTGCATCATGGTACTTTAACTGACAGTCACGAGAAAAAAACAAATAAATAAATATGTTAGTGGCTTTGAAAACGAGTCGTAAGAGTAAAGCTATATCAGTCATTACCCACGGTGCTGGGAGAACTCGAGCTTCCACTGATGCAAGCTTATCGTCAATATTAATGCCAAACTCCTTTGCAATAGGATCTTGCTTGTATCCGTTCTGGCGAATGGTCTGGACATAGACACCATTTAGTTCATTACCATAAAACCTCTCTGTCTTTGTTACTAGAAAGCAATTCCATTCAAAATATTGTCTTAAATGTGTGTGTGTATATGCTTATTACTGCCTCCGTTTCAATTTGTTTGTCTTGACACAGAGTTTAAGAAAGTAGAAAAGTTTAAACATGCCACGTGGAAAGTTAGAATTACAGAGTTGCCAAACATAGGAAAGAGACACTCTTTTTTTGAACGGACTAAAAAGGAGAGTAAGACAAACAAATTGAAACGGAGGGAGTATGTTTGCATGACAATGGATCAACAAACCTGCAAAATGTCCATTTCTTGTTCTCGTGGTCTTTGGCACGACGATTTTAACAGTGAAGTTATCTGCTTCTCATCCAACCTTTTGGTGTATCTCTGCCCCTCGAGTATCTTACAAGCCTATTACAACAATCATTATTCGGAAAAACTTTTCACTTGAGATAAAAGTGAGTTGAATCATGAAGTAGCTCCCGCAATATTTACCTCCATCGGTAAGTAATTTACTTTCTTTTGGCTTCCCACGAGAAGACAAGGTAGATGAGGATACTGAATGGTGAATCCATACACCTCCTGGAAATACTCGATGACTGATTTCATGTTCTTTTCCTCATCGACAGGAAAACTGTAACGATCATAAGAAAGTAAAGCATTAAGAGCCACGGAAATGCAAAAACAAAAACAAAAGAACTGAAGCTATGTGAAACTAGAAGTACATTAGCTCCCTTGTTGGCTGTGATGTCAATCCAGAAATTCGGTATTTCCTTCTAATATTTCCCCTATGTGTCACTTCAACTTTAACACCTCGAAGAGCTTTTTTAACCTGATTAAGCCACAAACGATCGATCATCATTTACTCTAAAGCAATAGAATTTGGCAAATAAGCCCTCTTTAGACTCTAAACATATGATGTTTTTAAGAAAGTTAAAGGAACAATTCATTTGATTCATTAGTATAATATGTACCTTTATTCGATCTGCATCAGACAGTGGCCTTGAACTTACATCTTTTCCCAAAACTTGAGCAACAAATTCAACAACCGGCAGTGGTTCGATGAATGCTGTTGTTGACATATCTGTTTGATAAATACAAGATATTAAAATAGTAATCAGACATCCATACCATCAAATGAAGTTGGAGAAATTCAACGAGTTTACGATTGCCTTACCAATATTAAGAGACAATCCCATCTGAGTTGGTTTTATGCTCTGGTAGAACCCCCTCCAAGACTGTAAACCATTACCTAGTGTCTGTGGCTTTTTAATATTCGGAGAATAGAAAAATCTCCCAACCGATATGTACCTAAACGAACACGAGAACAACTAAATAACAGTGGATATAGTTGCAATACTATACCATGGCAATCAGAGAGCAAAAAATGAAATGCACCTTTGAGAAGCAAGTTCCCTTAGCACAATATCGATGATTTTAAGTGCTTGTGGAGGATTGTCAACTTGCTTCCCTGAAAGAAGTTCGCGTAACTGAAGCATGTTGGCTTGTGAGATGAACTTGATCGTGACAGCAAATTCACGCTCCCTGAAAACGATTATCAAGAACGTCAATTCTCATTCGAAAAATTAAGTAACAAATAGTCCTATTAACTATGTTGCTCAGACTCTTTAAAAACGCCTCCACGTGCATGTCCTTCAAAAGTAGTGCATTTTTAGAGGATCTGACATGAGTGTGGAGGCATTGGAGAGTCCGAGCAACATAGGTTAATGCTATATTAATCAAACATAAAGTGAACATAAAGGAAAAACAAAACAAATAGGTACTTTGTGATTCCTATCCATTCATCATCATCACCAAGAGTTATAGTGAACTCTTTCGAGTTAAAAGGGAGCAACCCCGCTGTGTAAAGCGTTCTTCTTCCATCAAAAACCGGAATTCTTTTACCCAAGTCCGCGTCTTTATGAAGTTTAACCAACTCAGCCATTATAGCCTTGTTCAATCTTGTACACTTAACTTCAGGAGTAATTCTTACCTGCATTCAAAATCATTAAAACAAGCTAAATTTCAAGCCATTGCGAAAGCATTACTAACATATATAAAATTTAGTCACACCAAGAAGTAAGTTAACGTCTTACGCTATACTGGCTTAAGTTCCTTTCTGATAATTCAGCAATGAAATGGTTAGCTTTAACCAAACACTTGGTACCTAATTGTCCATATCCCGGCCTACGAGGGAACACAAGACTTCTTTCGGATGATGATGAAGCAGAACAAGCAGGGGAAACCTCAGAGTTATTACTCATATCCTGCATTTTTTCGACTAATATCCCTTTCCCTTTCCTCCTACCTCTTCTCTTCCCTGCATTATTATTTCTCTTGACTTCTTCCATTCTACTACGCTCTCCACTACTTTGGGATTGCGCGTTCTGATTCAACGACTCTTGTAAAGGAGTTCTTGAAACCATATGCTTTTGCTCAGGGTCTAATTTCATTTGCCATTGAGGCATGTTTGTAGCCTTCACATAACAAATAGAATGAAAAACATCAGCTAGTTTTATAAAGTGTTTCGGATAATAACAACAACATACTTTCACAAGTTACACACCTCAACTATCACCATCTACGTATTAAAACACACCTCAACTATATGACGTGTGTTTTACTACATAGATGGTGTCATGGTGATAGTTCAGGTAAGAAAACTTGTGAAAAAGCAATAGTTCAGATGTGTTTTTGACTGTTAACTCTGAAAAGAATCGGAATTCATGAGGATAGGGATGAAGGCAAAATCTGTATAATAAGACAATGAATAGATAATAAAAGTATGTGATGAAAGTTAACTTGGCATGACATTTTTCACGTGTAGATGCAAAAGGAATAGTAGTAGTAAAGAATCAAATCTTCACAGTATTTTGTCTTCAACAGAGGTTTTTTAGCTGAAAAAGTTACAAAGCCAAAGTAAACAGAGAGCCATGCAACCATGCAGATACCAATGGGCAAAGTAAAAAACAAAGGATCCACTAAAATAGCCACCCAACAACAAAACAAAACACCTAAATAAAGCCCTACGTTGCTCGGACTTTTCAAATATGATGACGTACTCATCTCAGATTCTTCAAAAAAAAAAATGTAGTACTACTTTTGGATGATTCAACACGTAAGTGATATAATATTTTTGAAGAGTCCGAGTATAACATAGATGAAGGTTACCTCTGTCTCATTTTACGTGACATATATAGTATAAAGGACAAAAATAATTTCTATTTTTTCATCTATATATAAATTGTTGAATCTATCAAATTAGGAGTGTCTAACTTACATTCAAAACCTAACTCAAAAAAAAAGAAAAATTGTCCAAATTTTATAAGGAGCTCAGAGTTCTCGTCCCGGTTCAATTCAATATGAGATCATTCTCATCAACAATTATTTTTTTTAATTGAAATTTCTGACTCCGTCACTATCACATCACATTAGGAATTTCTTTATGAGAAGAGACAGAATTGATGGACTGTCAACTTAATACTAACAAACTTCTTCAATGAAGTGTCTCAATCAATGTGACAGAAAATACATACATATATATATATAGGGTCCCCTATACATTGAGGTCCGTGACCATATTTTAAAAACTGCTAGATTTTCCCCTTTCAATTTTCTGCCTGATACCTTTGCAAAAAGTAGTAACAATAAAACCAAATATTTGAAAACTTACCAAAAACCCAATTCTTGGCGACTTTTTAAAAATAGAAATAGCGTCCACCGGTCACTTTTCGATCATATTATTTAAAAAATAGTCATTGTCTTGAAGTTTACCAAATTTTTTTATGTAGCCATGTTATATGATAATCAGTGGTGGAATCATGATTTTCACTAAGGGGTTCAAAATTTGAAGAAATAGACATACAAACTAACTGAGGGGGCTATAAAAAATTATTCTAACCATGTATAAATAGTACTCCTTCTGTCCCAATTTATGTGGCACTTTTCATTTTTCGAGAGTCAAACAGTTTAAGTTTGACCGAAAGTTTGCGCGTGGAATATTCAATTTTTTTGAAATGAAATTTATATATTTGAAAACTACGTAAAAAGTACTATAAGTCACAATAATTGACAATTCAAAATAATTAAAGGATATATGAAAAATTTACGGTCAAAGTTAGACTTGTCTAAATCTCGAAATCCGAAAAGTGTCATATAAATTGAGACGGAGGGAGTATAATTTTTCCTCGAAGGAAGTTCGGATGAAACCCTGACCATAAGGTGGCTTTGCCTTGATGGTAATACTAGGATGAAAGACTGATATATATAAGTAGAGAAAGATAGAAGAATTAACTCATTATCCACTCAATTTTGGATTGCGACTCTCGAGAATTTCTCGAATTTTTTTTTTTTTTAAAAGGTTACTTGGCTAATGAGAGTTATGAGGTGTTATTGTATCCCCCTTCAAATATTTAGGCAATTACAATGCTAATGAATTTGTCGAAATTATTTTTGAAAATGTTTTTCTTGAGTCAAAAATCTAACAGAAATGGTCTCTACTGCAGCGAACATCTCACGGGATATGTTATTGTTATCGTTGTAAGTTAGATTCTTAGGTATGTAATGTTACTAGTATGTCATAATTTTGGTCTATAATATAAGTAATTTATAGGGTGCAACCCAAAAGCTGAAGCTAAGTTAATAGTACAAGAAAACATTTAATGATAAATATTTGCTAATAAAAAGAATCACATTTAATGAGCCAAAGGTATTTTCACATTTAATGATTTATGCAGCTGATAAGAGTTCTCAGGGATTTTTTTTAACAATTTGACAGAAATATCTCTACTACTCCAGACATATCAACTGATCAAAGATTTAAAGTTTACGGGTTCTGAATTTTCTATACAATTTATGAATTCATGTGAACTCAATCATTTTCGTTCAAACTCTATATACATAATTAAATTGAACAAGACATGAGAATACTACGAGTGTATACTAACAACAATAACATATATTTGGTGTAATATCATAAATGACGTCTAAAGGATAAAATATACGCAAACTTTATCTCTACTTACGGGTGTATATAATTTGGATCCAAATCAAGAAAGAGATGTATCAATAGATAAATGGCAGAATGGTTTCACCATTAACGGTCCAAGTGTTTGGCCCAGGGACCAATGACTGACTAAGTGATTGTATAAATATATCAATAATTGTATAAATAATATATATATTCCAATTTATTTCCCTTCTTGGGGATTGATGATTATTTTTTTCCTCTAATAACATGATCTCTCATCCAAAAAAACAAAAAAAACTTGGGGTGATTTAGTCCAACAGCCAACACATGCAAGTCAAACGGAAAATACGGAAAACGGTGTTTTCAATGGCAGGTGAGGGCATTTGTATGCCTCGTAATGAATCAAATGATCGCTTAACCTTCATTCGATACAGATTTCATGAGACCGACTCGCTCTAGATAAACTATCTACCTAACAATATCCTGCTTCCCCACAAATGATTAGCTAGGCATCATAAAGTAGAGTGCGGGTAGAATAGAGTGTACGTAAATCACATAGCTATTTCACAAAAATAAAAAAATTATTTTTAAAAAATCTTTGATTCAAATAACGCATATCAAAAAAAGGTTTAGTCTCCCAACCAAATAGTCCAAATTGTCTGCATAAGAGAGGACAATAGTGTATTGTAGAGTGTGGGGGAGCACTTTGAAACAATGAATAAACCCATTGACCAATAAAGGGAACTTTCTTTTTCTGAAAATGACGATGCACTGCAAAACCAAAGTTTATTCTTTATCCCTTTTGCATACTTGTACATCACTAGTTATTACGTGTCGTCTATCTCAATTTATGTGACACAATTTAAATTTTAAAAGTTAAATAATTAAAAAAAATTGATAATAATTCAATATATGAAAAAAAAAAATGATTTTTCAAAATATAAAAAATATCACGTAAATTTAGACAGAGGACATGATATTTCCTTCCCACCAAACCCCATTCCACTATCCAAATTCACTAAAAACAAATTATTAAAATCACGATATATTATTGTATACTTACATTAAATATTAATGTAGCATAATTTTATACTTAATTATTGTACATTTCATGTAAATTTCAAGCTAAATAAAAGAGAGTTTGTTATCAAATTTCATCTCAAATTAAAACTATTTCAAGGAGTAAGTATCAAAAATTATGTGGTGGTAAATTATCTTATTAAATGTTAAATAAGAAATTCTAAATTAAATTATTTCTAATAAGAAAGTATTATATCCTTCTTACAACAGAATAAAAAAAAGGGTATAACATATATGCTAAAATACAGCAAATATATATATATATATATATTTATTAATTTGACGTAAACGTAAAATATGTATACTTTCTTTCATGACCAGAACTTTAAAAGTTATGACCACAACAATAATATATATGTCAATATATGGTAAATTAAATTTCCTACCTATAGTCAGTCTTAAATATGTTGCTTATATTTTAGATTTTAGTGTATTGTGAAAGTAACTAGACTATATGATAAATGGCAATTATTTATTACACAATATTATAACTTATAGATGTATCTTAAAATTTTAGTCGTTACTTGTCATACATATATACATATACAATTGACCTACGTGATACAATTGCAATCAGATATGGTATGTATTCACACGATTTTCAGTTAATTTATATTGTATTGAGATAGGTATATATATTCTGCCAGAAACATAACAAAATCTCACCCTATTTTTATTTTCTTTTTTTGAAAAATTAGTGTTAATATTGTTATTTATGAAATTTTTAAGTCATGTGAACTGCTAATAATCACTAGATTATTATAACTTGAAGAACATTAATATGGAAAAACAAATCCACATATAACTCTTAAGCTAAAGAATTTCTTCTCTAGATATATTAAATGAAAGGATTTCTATATAATCAACTTCAACTTATTTGAAAATGAGACGTTATTAATGTTGCTAAACGATTCTTGACCACCACTAATAAGTAGCCATAGGCTCACCCAGTGGTGAAGAGGATTCATTCAAGCATCTCCTTCGTCGAATATAAGGTTAAAATATCTTTTTACGTATATATAACAAATAATGTTATATTCTTGTTGAAAAAATCTTACTTCCGTTAAGCAATGAAGAATTTATGTGATTAATATGAAGCACGTATATTTATGATTGTTCCGTAAAATTAGATATTTTATGTAATATTTTTTAAATTAACATAATATTATCTAGTGACACCCAAAATAACAAGAAGACTAATTGGTGCATGTACTTGGTTCAACGTTAACCTATTTATTTAAAAAATTATAAATTAATTTTCACATAATACAACTTTATCGTCCGTTTTCTAATATGATCGATTTACCCTTATTATAAAAATCTTAAATTCGACTCTGACTCAAATATGGGTATAACCCATAAATGCACGCTTAATAGATTTGGTCACGACCATAAAATCAAGACTATTAATTTTTTTATTCTATTTTATAAAGGGACCATAAAATAAGACTCATACGCAAAGGTCACATTCATTACCTTTTCTTTGAATATAATAAATAAAAATACTCATCACGTGTGATGAAAATAGTGTTCTCTTATTTTAAAATTATTTGACGTATTTTTCTTTTATATATCACGTAGGTAAGAAAATATTAATTATAAGAAAATTTTAATTATTTTATCTTTATTTTTGTCGCACCATCTATATAAGCCTTTGTGGCTAGAATATACCCTCTTTGAACTATTTTTTTTAAAAATCTTATAACCTAAAATATATCTTTGGGAAAAATTGAAATTAAAAAATTGTCCAAAAAAAATTTGGTCTTTCTAAAACAGCCGAAAGAAATAGGAAAATAAATAAATAAAAATAAAAATATTTTTTTAAAAAAAAGCACCGACTTTTTCTAAATACGCCTTATGCAACACTGATCTAAATTTATCAAATCAATAGATTAATTCTACTTGAGATAGAGATGTTTAATTTGAATTTTGAAAATGAATAAACTTTTGAGAAGGAGCAATTTTTTAATAATTTTAAATTAATCCAATCAATAAATTTAGAAAAAAAATATAAATAATATACTGTAAATTCTCTAGTTCTGTTCATTCCCAAGATATTAAAGAAGATATGGTTGAGAATTAAAGGCCAAAAAAGACTTTAAAAAAAAAGAAGGCAATGATGAGAATGTACAGAGAGACACTCTATTTTAGACTCTCATTTACTCCTTTTATAAAAGTCTGCATATAGCTGACCCCTCAACCCCTATTGTCTTAATAGTTAATTTGGTGCACAAATTATTTCGTATTTCGTATTGAAAAATATTATTTCATATTTTAAAAAATATGATATAGACGGTCTCTTCTGATATATGATTATTCTTATGATTTAGATTGATAATTTATAAGTCATATGAAAATAATTTTATTATTGTTTTAAGATCGTCGTACTTAGAGGCGAACCCACTTTTGCTAGTGGAGGTGTACCTGCATCCGTTAACTTCGAAAAGAATTATATATATATTTGAGAAACTGACAAAAACTAGCTAGGATATAATTAACAATCACTCGTAAGGAGCATAAGAGTGTTCTTGTGTTTGCTCATACAAGGTAGAGGAACTACCAACGAGATATATCAGGATTTGAATCTAACTAGAGTGCTAAATTTCATCATTTTTATTTTGAATTTAGCTTAGAGAACATATGTGGTGCATCCGAAGTCTTCAAATCCTGAATTTTCCTTTACTATGGTATAAAGTAAGTGCATGTTTTATTTTACAAGTCATAGATTAATAAAATATTAAATTCAAGGTAAAAAATATTAATATTCATTTAAATCAGCCATACAAAAGAGTAAGAGTGGCTATCTTCTCTAAATTTTACGTGAAATCACATTAAATATAGTATTATTATATTTACGTGTGGTTACAATATTCATTTTATTATATGAATAAAAAAAATTAACATAAAAATGTGTTGTCACCCAGGTGGGACTTAGAATTTTCACGAACCTAATAACATTGGTCCACACCCTAGCTATTCACTAAATTAATGTCTAAATAATTTATTCAGAACTTAATAAATTTTTCTTTTTAAGTTCAGAACTTATAAATTTAAATTTCTAATTTTTTTATTTTAAAAAAGTGTCATATAAATTAGGAACGGAAAGAGAGGAAGTATATATAAGGGAAAGAGAAAAATAAAGAGAAAAAAAACCTTGTGATTTACGTAATCTTTTAACTCTTGAATTTTTGTCCTTCACTTGTTGTGTTCCTTCTTAAGCTTCTGCAAAAAATGACCAAAATTATTTTATTTTATTGTAGTAGGTATAAAGTACTGAAAAAAAAAACAGAAATATTAAATGTAGTTTTGAGAGTGTCAAAAGAATTTATACTATCAAATCATAATTACATAAATTAGATTAAAAACCAAAATAAATAAAGCAAGTTATAACATGTAACAATATGTCATAATATATTAAATATGTATTAGTAAAAAAAAATGGGGTAAAAGATGTAAATTTACATAATCGCATCAATTATAAGATAATTACAAATAAATTTATGTTGAAAATTAATCAATAACCTTGTAAAAATAGTACTTCAAGTTACTATCACATTTTGATCTTTTATCCTATCGATACATATAACTTAAATTCAAAAATAAAAATAATGTCATATAGCAGATAAATTAAAGCATTATTTATGGGAGAAAAAAATTGTGAAATTTATGAGGGAAATTTTTTTGGCGTGACTTTGGTATATAATAATTAATATATATATAGTTTAATTTGGTTTGGACTTTAAAGCAAAAGGAGTAGTTGGGGCAGTAAAATCAAACGTAAATTTATATAATAAAAATAATAAGTAGAAAAGACAGTTAAAAAAAAAATAAAAAATTTATAGATAATATCTTTGAATACTTGGAACAACCATAATTATCAGTAAAATTTCATCCGAAAAAAATAACGTGTATGCAGTCTTACCTCTAACGAGAGTAGAAATGAAGTTGTTTCCGATAAACACTCGATTGAAGTTGAGCCTTTAAGATTTGTGTTCCATATCAACAAACATGAGAAAATGGCTTGAAGTACTAATTAAGTGAACCAAAAACCAAATAATACTATCAAAAGATTGGATTTTTAAGAGAGAAGTGGAGAAACATCCTTCCTTACGGAGGCGAAATCAAGACCTAAAGTTGATTTATCGAGCAAGAGGAGAGAAGGATCCGCAAGGAATTAGAATAGCAAAAGAAGTTCAAAATAATCTTTTTGTTATGAAACAGAAAGAGCAAAACAAAACCTTTTTAACAACACTTATATAAAAGCAAAAGGAATGAAGGATAGAGAGAGTTGTAGAAACAAAACACAAAAAAATCACTTCATAAGGGAATAAATAGAGTTTTGGGAACTCAGTACGTACTCCTTCCATCTCAAATTATCTGTCATGATTTTATATATACAATTTTTTTTAAATGTTTATTAGAAAGTATTTTTATTTATTGAATATCTACTCTATTTATATGTAATATCCCTATATTGAGGAGTTTGTAGTATTCAAAACTAATTACTATTAAGGATAAAATGAAAAAAAAAAAAAAATTATCTTGAAATTCTATAATAAAAATTATTTTGTGATAATTATTTTTAGAAATTACAGCATATAATTTGAGACGGAGAGAATATAGTACTGAATCACACTCCATTTTATTTTACACTCCACTAAAGTGTTAATGTAATTGAACACGAAGTTTTAAAAAATAATTTAATATATCAAAAATAAACAATTAATATGTATTAATGAAAATTGCAGGTGAATATAAATAATTAAAAAATATGTATAAGTTTGGCTTGTATATCACCATCTTAAGAAAAAATAAGGGTCGTTGGTTATTGAGATTAAGATACTATCCCAAAATAAAAATTGAAATAACTACATCGATCCAATGTTTAATGGTTGGTAATTGGTATTAGCTAATATCAATATAAATTTAATTTATACCAAATTTTAGAAGTATCTCATATGGAATGTGACATTATAATTTCATAATTAATTTATGATAACCTGATTTCGACCAAACAATCTTTTATAATGAAAGGATTTTTAGGTATAGTGCGATAATTTTGAACCAGAGGAAGAAAGGTGCAATTTTTTAACCGATTAAAAAGAAAAGCGTATCACGTAAACTGAAATAATTTTTTTTTAGCATTGGGAATGTATAAGATATGTGATTAAGATTAAAAAAATAAATAGAAATGAACTCTGAGTACAAAAAAAAATAGTTGCACTCACTCACTACCTTTAAGGAAAAAGAGAACTTTTAATTAATTTAAAAGAAAGAGAAGCTAAAGACTAAAAAAGAGCTTTAAGCATGCAGTGGAGATAATATTATTTTTTTCATCATTAGCAGGCTTTTATATTTAATATATAAAAAAATAATTAAGATAAAAATTTACAAGTAAAAGAATTGAATAAATAAATGAGTAAAAGATTCCATATAAAAGTTTATATTTATTTTCTCTGCAAAAGGGTGTTTTTGTTGCTTTTTTCTCTTTATTTTGTTGTTGCAGATCTGAGAGGACACAAATATAGAGAGGCAGAAGAGTATTAAAAGAGTGAAGAGCAAAAGGCAAAGAGTATTAGTAGCCTTTCTATATAAACAAAGTGGTGGTAGTGGTGGCTCATAATTAAAGTCAAAAATTAATCTGGATTGTGGTGGGATGGTTGGAATTTCACTATCTAAAATATTTTAGATTTCGAGTGTTTGAGAATGTCAATTTTTTTTAATTAAAAGTGCTGATTTTTCGACTCCGACTGCGGCCTAAGATCTGACTGTCAACTCTCAATTAGGGAGCTGGACTAAATTGAACCCAACTCGAGACTTGACCTGCAAATTCTAATTTGAGACCCAACTCCAATCTCTACTTGAGATCCGAAATACAAACCTGACTCCATCTCGACTTCCAACCCTAACTCAGAACTCGACCTTGACCTAGGACTCAACTCCTAACCCCGATTTGAGACCGGAAACACAGACTTGACCGCTACTTGGAATCTGGTCTGATTCTCAACCTCAATCGGGAATCCAAATCTCACGAGGTCAACTTCCACTTTTTTGATTTATGGTGCTAAAAAATCAATTTAAAAAATTTATTATTTTTTTTGCAAAAAATTGACTCCTAACCCTGATCCTGATCCAAGACTCAACTCTCAACCCCGACCCATGACCCAACTCTTGACCCCGAACCTGGCCCCGCCTTGAGACCTCACTTTCGACCCTAACCCCAACCTATACCCCAAATTAACTTCGGCCTTGATATGGGACTTAAACCGACCTTAACCCGACTCTCGACCTCACCCTCGACCTACATTAAGATTTAGATGTTTGAATTTGAATGCACATCTGAATATTAAGATATAGTCTCTAGATTTGAACTCTAAATAAATAAAATTATTTGTTTTCAACTAGAAAAAAAATCAAAGAATCGAATTAGAAATATACTAAAAAAAGATACTTATAAAGATTATGAAAAAACTTACCAGTTTAAGATGAGAACAAAATGGTATTTGGTAGAGAAAGAAAAGTGAGTGACATGAAAATTTTGCCGAGAAGAGAAGCTCAGAGGCATAAAAGTTTTTGCGAAATTATATTTTTATGAGTCTGAATGATATTAAAACTTCATTATACATCTGATTCATTTAAATCTATTCAGATTCATTCAAAGGTTTTATAAGGAAACAAAATAAATGCACATAATGAATTGAATTTGAATAATTAAGATTCAGATATTTAAAACAAATGCACTTCATTAATTAAATCTCAATAATTAAGATTTATACCTTATGAAGTACAAACAAATGAGGTCTTAGCGTTTACACCAAGGAAAAAGATGTGTGGTTTTGTTTTCTCAATTTATTTCCTTGAATCTCAATGGTTGAAAGAGCAAATAATTTATAAAATTGAACTTAATTATGGTTGTACATATGTATATAAAAAAAAACTCCGGGCTTGTCCAACCAAGGGATAGAGATGATTGCTAGCGATAACTTGGTAAAGGAAATCTATAAGAGAGGTTCCTCCTTTTCTCAAAGGAAAATAAAAAAAATATATTATATTTTCATACAATATTTTAATTGAATTATATGTAATGATCAATAAATTAAGTTGAATTCTATATCTACACATACAACAAAATATAATGTTTGTTTTCTTATAACCTGGTGATTGATGTCCATTATGAGATTCGAATAATTCAAATTTGTGACGAAAAATTTCATATCAAAAGGTAAATTACTTTCTATATATCTAAGGAAATTTTATTATCAAAATTCAAATTCAAAACTTTTAATTATAAATGAAGTAAAAATATTTATCACTTCATCATAATCTTTCATCGTTTTTCTTTTACTTATCATTTTATTAAAAAAAAAAAAAAAACAGGTGGCACGCATTTTATCCAACCGCATGAGATGACAGATTACAACTATAACAAGCTTTTACATTAATCGACTATTGATTACCTTAAAAGATGCATATCTTTGTTCTTTCCCCTTTTTTCATTTTTTTTTTTATAATAATGTTTTTAAAAGACGTGAAGGTTAAAACTTTCAACTACTCAATGATAGCAAAATCTATTGAAAGTTATTGAATCATAATTTCCCCACTCCCCTTTGAAGAAGCGGAGAATGCAACAAATCGGTTCATCTGAACTTAATAATTTTCTAAAAAATGTATATGGTGATCGTCAAGAAATAAAGCGAATCAAATACCCTTAGAACTAGCTAGTAATAGTTTAAATGTGCATCAAATAAATGAAGTCAAATTTAATAGGGTAATTAATTATGTTAAGTAGTTAAGAGGGTTCTATAGACAATGTTTTCGATTCATCATTTATCGTTGTTGTCTGATCCTTTCGAACCTTAATCTTTGAAAATTCCTAACATTTCTAAAAGCATAATTAGTTTAACGCTAAAAACTCTAAAAATAAATTCATTTACTTTAGATTCTGAATCTGTCTCTGTTCTTTTCGGAGTTCTTTTCATTTCTAAAGGAGACAAAAATTGGTTTGCTGGAATTGATCCCACTAGTACACTTACTGGAAAGAAATTAAAGTTGTAAGATGTGTACATATATATACAAACTTTATAAGAGCATTATAGTGATTGGACCTAAGTGCTTGAAAACTATTTTGTCACAATTTGCCATAATAAAAAAGAAAAGAAAAGGCTACTCATTACAACTACAAAGTGCAATGTACAATATAATATAAAGGCAATGCATTTTATGACTTTTTAGTCTAATCAAACTATCTTGTAATAAAATCTTGACATTCCTTTTGCCTCTCCTTGAGGAATATATCATGAAAAATATATATTTGCATGTTCTTATTAGTATATATAGATACTAGTAATCATTACCCTTTTGACATTAGTTCTTAATCATAGTATTAGTAATTGATGATGGTGAAAGGACATTAGTTCCCATGATGAAAAATGATCCCCCCACCCCACCCCTCAATGTGTTGGATCTAATATGTAGTGCTGGAATGAGCGGAATTTCGTTATTCTTATTTAAAAGTATTTTTTTAATAAAAATGAAATCCTTTTTAGTAGACTTACTTTATGTGAATTTCAACTAGTCGAGTTAGTGGATTTCTGGTTGTTGAATATAACCTTAATGAATATGTAATATTACCCTTAATTTTGATATTAGTTATTAATTGATCGTGAAAGAACAATTTCCATGATGAAAAATGATTTTCTTTTTTACCCCTTCAATGAGTTGGATCTCATGTGTAGTCACTATTAAGGCATTATTTTGAACTTTAAAGTACGAAGAAATGAACGGATGTGTTAGAAAGAGAAGAATCTCAGCACTCTTGATTAAAAGTATCGGTTTTGTAGCGAAAAAAATAATATCGAGTTTGAATTTTAAGAACAGAAAATTTCTTGATATGAAACATTTTATTCTTCTTAGTAGACTTACTTGTCATGAATTTCAACTAGTCGAGTCAACGAATCTCTAATTATGGAATACAACCTTAACGTACATGCAATATTATCCTTATGATATTAGTTCTAGCTTAATTAATCATAGTAGTAATTGATAGCCAAAGGACAATTTATGTTTCAATTATGAAAAAGGTCCCCCCCCACCCCAAATCACTAATGCATTATTTTTTTAAATCTTATAGTATAATGAAATGAACGATATGCTAAAACGAGTGAAATCTCATTATTCTTAATTAAAAATATCAGATCGATCTGAATTTTAAGAATAAAAAAATTCTTTATATGAAACATTTATCCATCTTAGTATAAATTTACTTGACGTGAATTCTAACTAGTTGAGTCAACAAATTTCTAGTACATGTAATATTTTACCCATTTGACATTAGTTGTTATGATTAGCCATTTGACATTAGTTCTTAATCATAATAGTAATGATAGAGAAAGGACAATTTCCATGATGAAAAATGATTTATTTTTTCTACTTTTCTTTCATGTTCAAGGAATTGGATATCTCATGCCTAGTCACTAATGCATTATTTTTTAACCTTTAAGTACACCGAAACAAATGGATGTGTCCGAATTAGTGAAATCTCGTTATTCATAATTAAAGATATTGAGTTTGAATTCTAACGAGTTTAATCTAACAATTTAAAGATTCTCAAAAGTTCTATTATATGTTGGTTTGGTTATTTTAAATTAGTTTAGCCTTTCTTACACTTTTTTTTAAGAGAAAAAGGGTTGTTTTTGTCCAAGTCTAGGGTATGCTCGTCATGGTGGAAAATATTTTCTTTTAAAAATGTTTTCAAAGAAAATAAGTGGTCTTTCTTACTGAATTTCTCGTGTTTAATATTTAAATAAAAAAAATCATTCAAAAAATATTTGTATATGTTCTTAACAAATACTATGGATGGTAGGAATGGGGTGTCTGGACTGTAGAGTGATGGGGATAGGAGCTACTGTAGAGTGATGGGGATAGGAGCTACAACATATAGGTGGAGGTAGGGGTGGGTGTTCGGTATTCGGTTCGGAATTATTAAATTTTTGGTTCGGAAATTGATAGTTAAAAGTAGATATCAAATATCCAAACTTTAAATTTTGGTTTAGTACGGTAATCAGTAAATTAAATTTTGGATTGATATGGTATTAATTGGTAACCGTATTGAAGTTGTAGCTGATATATTGTATTGAAGTTCTAGCTGATATATTGTATTACAAAGTTAATACTATTTTTTCAAGCATTTCTATTTTCTTTATGTGGAGGTACAATATAATAGAAGATCAATAAGTAAGAAGATATCAAGAAAAATAAATTGATACAATAAAAGACATGTATTTGAGTTGTTTATGTTTATTCTTTAATTTTCTTCTTTGAAGTTGTACTAATGAGTAATAGACATGTTGATACATGATCTTTATTAAGTAAATAATTCGGTATTCGAGAAAATACCAAATACTAAATGGTACTAATGTCTCATACCACACCCAAACCTAAACTCAAATACCATAATTCTAAAATTTTACTCTCGAATACTAAATTACCAAAAATTTCAATTCGGTTCAGTAATTTGATTTTCGGTATTTTATGTCCAGCCCTAGGTGGAGGTGAAGAATGAGGTATGTTGGAGGGCGTGAAGACAAAATCAAAATAAAATGTCTCTTTATTTTCTTTGTTTTCATGACCGAACTCATTTTTCTTATTTTAAGTAACTTATTTTTCTAGAGAAAATATTTTTTAAATTTTTTGATCAACAAAATATGAAAAATTGGAAAATTGTTTTTTCCCCTATGATTGGGCCTCCATAATTTGTTGGACGTTTTCATTATAGCCCAATTTTAGTATATGTAGTATTATCCCAATCCAAAAAAGTTATGGGCTTAGCATACTGGGTAGGTGGATCCTTGAACTAATTCAATGGTCCATAAAGAACAAAGAAGTACAAAACATAACTTGTAAAATATTATAACGTGAAAATATAAACTTATGTATCATAAAAAAATTATTTATCTTGAGAGACAAAAATTAAAGAACAGAAGTGCGAATTACCCAAAATTATTATGTAAATTTTTTACAAGTATCATATTTGGACATCACTATTGAATATATGTTTTTTTTACATGTGTAGTACTTCATCAGAGCGATTCAAACACACCGTTTTTTTAATTACTTATGCCTAAACTTCATTAATAAAAGAATTAAACTTTTGTTATATTCGTATGAATTTCAAACAAAAATTTTCAGACTAGGCAAAAATGATTGTAGTTAAATAAAAATAAAGTGATCTAATTAAGCCACATATATAGCTGAAGCTGAGGCAAAGTAGTTGAACTTTAGTCATATATGTCAAAATTTCAAATAAAAAATAACTGAACTTCAATCATGTATTTGAACTTCAGTCGTACAAAATTTCAAACATCACATATATGAAGTTATTCCGAGATGAATAGACATGTTTGACTTTTTTTTATATATAATATTCACTCCTTCAAGAATTTAAATCTATCAAACTATTCACATTTTAACTCTGATGTGACATTTGTTACTTTTTCAATCACTATTTAATTTTTTCAATTATCACTAATATATTTTAAAAGTCAAATTAACATCTTAATTAAACTCCAAAATTAAAATTAAACATCATTGTCACATGAAATGAAAGAGAGGAAGCTTATCAAAGTATCATGCGAGTGCAAGTGATAGAAGTATTTATTCTTTTATTAAAAAGTAAAGGTCAATTTCTCAACTGAGCAAAAGGACAAAATTGTCAAAAAGACCCACAAAACTCCAAGAAAACCAAATAAATCTGATTTTTCAAACTTTATCCAATTAGGATATTAAAGCATACAATGGGAATCTCAAACATAACAAACCCTACCTTTTTCATTATTCCCTTTTTGCCCTTCCTTTGAGTAGTAGTACTATAAAAAAAAAGGAAGCAATTTTTTTTTCCCTTCAACAACAAGAACCTTCTAATTATTTATCTAACCTAATCTTAATAAATTATCACTAAATTAAACTAAGTTAAAATCACATAAAATTGCTAGAATTTGTGTACCACAACCTTTCTCTCTCCACCATTTTCACTACTATAACTCTCCGATTTTCCGTCTTCGATACTCTCCGATGACCGATCACCGTGTTGACCGGTTCCTCGGGGGTCAGATTCGGGCGAGCTATGAGAATGTGATTTTGATTGCGGCTTGTACATGTGACTACCAGGATGGTACAATTGTTGGTGGTGCTGGAGGTGGTGGAGTGATTGTAATGGTTGTGGCGTATTATAGAACTCTTGAGCTACTGCTTGTGGGGCCGCAATATAATGAGGTGATGGTGCATGGCTAGTTGAATGTGGTCCATAAAATGTGGCTGTAGGTGGTGCACCACCGTGTGCGGCTGCGGCGGCATACTCAGGTGGGACCCATATGCCACCTAAAACCACTAAGTGGGGTGGTGCTGTTGTTGCTTGTGGACTTGGACTTGGTCTCCGAGTGTGAAGTCTATACTTCTGTATAATTAAATCAAAACGAATTAACTTAAACACATCATGACATTTTTATGTTTATAGAAGTATATTATTAAATGTAAAATAAAAAAATTCAAACTTATGTAGGGTTAGTTTTCTTGGGAGTTGTGTGTGTGATGTATACCTGCAAATGGCTTTTAACTTCATCATTGGTCAATCCATCAACTTTCATCAACTCTCTGATTTGTTTTGGAGTGGCCACTGAAAATCATTACACAAAAAGATTAGATTGCTTGCTTGCAAAGTAAGAAAAGAAGACAACCAAATGATGACATGATAATTCTTTTTGACTATAAACAAACAGTTTAAAAGTTCGATAGACCAATAAAAATACATGTAAGACTAGACTATAGCAAGTAAAATATCTAAATATATAGATTTACCAAAATGAGAGTTTTTTTTTCATTTGCAATGATTATGTATTTTCTTTTATATAATTTCGTCGTTCACAAGTTAAAATTATATTTTGTATTGTTATTTACATAATCAATGCATACAACTTAAAAAGGGTCCAGTCTGATGCACAACACATCTCATGTTCACATTGAGTTCAGAGAAGAGTCGCATCACTCAACTTGGATTGAGTGATTTCACGGCTCGAATCGATGACCTATAGGTCACTAAAAAACAACTCTATCGTTGCTTCAAGACTCTCCTTCATCAGTTTATATAACATAAAACAAAAAAAAAATTTAAAGAAAAGATTGGTGTAGACAAATATGTTACCTTGAGAACCACCTAACATTTGAAGAGCATTAACAAAACGCCTATGCAAATCAGGTGACCAACATCTTCTTGCCTTTCTATGTGGTTGTTGTTGTTGAGTACTTGTACTTGTGCTGTTGGTACCAACTCCAATGCCTTGAGAATCTTGTTGAATTTCCAAATTCTTGTTATTATTATTATTATTATCTTCCACTTGTAATAATGTTTCATTATTATTTTGTTTATTAGATGAAGCAAGTGCTAGTGTTGTTGGACTTGGACATGAAGAATTGTTGTTGTCCAATGCTAATTTTGGGGCAACAGAAAAGCCCATATTATGATGATCATTTTCTTTGTTACAAGTAGTTGATATTTGTAGTTGTTGCTTTGTTTCTTGATGATCACTTGGTGGACTCCATAATTGGGCAGAAGTCATCCAATTGGCCTTATTATCAACAATAGTAGATGTGTTATTTGCTACTATTTTTTCAGCTCCTAATTCAACACTTGCATTGTTATTCTTAAGTGGAATGAATTCTTCAAGAACTGGTCTCATGTGTCCAATATGATTATTTTCCCTATTGGAGTGAAGTTGTTGCCTTGAAGCCTCCATAGCTGTTAATTCCAAAAAAAATGGACCAATATTAGACTTGCAACAACAACAACATACGCAGTGTAAGTTTACAAGTCAGTTCTGAAGAGGATAGGATATACGCAGACCTTACCTCGATTTTGAAAGATAGAAAGGTTGTTTTCGATAAAACAGGTTTGAAAAGGCAACAAGTAGTAAAAAAATAGACTATTAATAAGGTTTAAGCTAGCATATGGCTATATATTGAATGAAAGATTTTTAAGTTCTATATATCCTACCTATGAATACACAAACTTTAAATCATATCGGTGTAGTTTAACATGTTATAGCATGTTGCGTACCATTTTTATTAGGTTATCAATTATAATACTTATCATAAAGATATACCAATAACTACCTTATATATAACAACTATGTTGAATAGTTTCCTTAATCATCGTCACGTTGGTGCATACAACTTATACTCTTAAATGATATAATCAAGAATTTATGAGCCCTACTATTCTTGATTTTGATACATCTCACACATAAACTTGTGCACAAAGAAAGACATTTCAACCTTATAATAAGCTAAAGTAAGATTTATTATGATCGTATAAAATTATTTACACTATCAGTATAACTATCGGAAGATGGATACTAGTTGTTGAAAAGAATGAAGAGATAATAAATTACGTACCATTGGTTAAAAGTTGCATGCAAAGGGGAAGTTCACGTTTGAATGCATCAATCTTGACCCTTTCTTCTTCAAGTCGAGTTAAGAATTCTTCAAGATTTTGTGTTTGATCAATACTTTTCTCCCCAAATGATTTCAAAAGCATAGAATAACTTTGATGGGGTTTGCATTCAAGGCTTAATTCTGAATTTGATGATGCCATATTCATGTTTGCCAATATATTTTTTCAAAACTCGAAAAAACGAGCTAGGTCTAGCTTTAAAATTCGGTGCAAGTACAAGTGTCTATTAAGATATTTCACGTATATAATCCTCAAACAACAAATGGATTTGTTTTCATGTTCAAATAGGAAGATGATAAAAAAAAAGTTGTTAGGTTTTTGAAAACACAAAGTGGTGTGTGTGGATAGAGAGGAAAAAAGGGAGGAATTGTTTGTTTATGAACACAAGGTGGATTCAAATATTTGTGAAGAGGATGGTGGTCTTTTTAGAGGGTTGAGTTCGAGGGAGAATAAAGTAAAGATTCTTGAAAGAGGGAAAAAAAAAAGTGAAAAGTAAAAGCAAAGGGAAGGATAAAGAAAATAAAGAAACAAAACAAAAAAAAAAGATAAAAAAATCAAAAAAGAAGAGAAAAGAAGGGATAGTAACTTCTTGCAAAGAGTAAAGGCAAAAAGCTATTTGTTGGTAGTCATGAAAGTGTGAAAGGCTAAGTTGTCTGGAGGTATATATGGCTAGGATTTGTCATGAACAATTGTTTTTATTTATATATCAGAGATTATCGGTATATTTTAACATGTTATAGAAGATCAGTTATCATTTTTATTATGTTGCTAATTTATATACTTTATCATAAAATTTGCTTATAATAATATTATAAGTGATCTAATTATGTATTCTTTCATACCGTCAATGATTGTAGAACATAGACCCATGGATATTCGGGTTAGGTGTTTTTGGCGGATAGGCTTGTGAAGAAGCAAGTTTATCCAGCCCTCGATCGACAGCTAGCTGTTGGATTTTTCATCTCTTCTATACTTTTCCCATCTAAGGCTCGAGCTGTATGAGGCAAAAACTCATCCACCTACAATTCAGAGGTCACGTCGAACCTTATTCCAACAGTAATTAAGGGTGCGACTTAGGTCAACTAACACATAAGAGGTATAATTCACTCAACAATTGTATTTGGGTACTGAACCCCATATGGGGAGCTGCGAGCATTGTTATTTGCGAGGTCTTGATCATTGACACAGACCTCATTTTCATTCTATTTGTGAGAATTCAATGTCAATAAATCATCTCTATAGTGCGATTGTATCATGTTTGTGCATGAATGCATGATGAATCATCTCGTGCCTCGACCTAGCTATCACCTAATAATTATTATGTTCACGATTATTCATCTATCAATGAATACAATGCTCTAACTATTCATATCATTAGTTTCCTGAAAAATATAAAGTAGTTAACTCATGAACGTATTATAACCGATAAATTACACCGATAATGTAAAAGTTATATTTATATAAGTTAAATGGTTGAGATGTAAAAGAAGGAATCAATTTAGGTGTCATGTGATTAGAGAAAAGAAAAGAGTCTGATTTTGGAACCTTTGGTACTTTAGGACAGTCTTTATATGAAATTCTATAATCACTCAAAATAAAAGATGATATTCTCTTCTTCTTCCTTCTTCTCATGGGGTTTACCTTTTCCTTTTAGCTTCTTTTAATCTTTAACTTACAAATTTTCTACATTTTTTAACTTAATAATATGCAATAAAAGATTCATCTAGTAAGTTGTGTTATTCAAGATTCTAAATACAATTCTACTTTTGGGCTTAATGGGTATCTTACAGACAGTATGCCACTAACAAAAACATTTTCAAGAAAACAAATTATATTCAACTATAGTAATAGTAATTAATTAAATTATTTTCATGGTGTATAGAGTTGATAGTAGTACTTGGAAATGTACTTTTAAACAAATTATTCAAATGCACCAATTCTTTAAATTAATAATGTGAATCTTGATTCCATTTCTATGGTTGATTTAACTAATTATAAACCCCCACCCCCAAACTAGCATATACATCCATTATGTTGTTCTTCTATTTATTTATTTATTTGGGGAAATTTGCACTTTTAATCCTTTAAATATTGATAATTTGTGATTTAGCCCTTGTGATATTTAGCTGAACATATTTAACCTTCAATAATTTAAAATGTGCACATCTGATCCCTCTTATTTTGAATCTTCATAAATTTAACAAACTATATATTAACCATTGCATTATATAATTACTCATGTTTTTTTTTAAAGTTTGGATAATACATCATACTTGAGAGTACTACAGTTCTAGAAATAGTCTAATTATTAGTATAAATTTTCCATAAAAAATTAAGGGATCAAAAACTCAAAGACACTTGGTAATTTTTTTCTTCTATTCAAGATTTGCTGGACAGAATTACCTGATATCTACATAATTGTGTTGGTAGGAGGTAACAGATACCCTATAAATTTAGATGTGCACAAGATAATCCTAACACCACAATTATAAAAAGTGGCCAAAATTAACATATATTTTTAATTGATTAAATATTAATTATGCTTTAAAAAGGTTAAATATGTTTGATTCAATTATCATAAAGATCAAAATTAGAATTTCAAGGATAAAAAAAATGCTACCATTGTCTTTTTCAAAACCATGTTATAGTAAGCATGGGAGAGAAAAAGGAGGACATATTAAAGATGGTGCTTAAGTATCAATCAACCAAAGCAACTTTCTTTTATCATCAATTGAAATTCTCCACTCTTAATCAGATGTCTGAAATTTAAACTTTTGGAAATGAAAAAAAAAATACTATCGAGAATGCCACCTTCAAAAATAAATCCTGCAATGCATAAATTCAAATTTAATCAAAAATTTCGATACAAATATATATATCAAATACCAAGTGAAAAATCAAAAGAACTTTTCTTTATTTGCTTCAAAAGTTACATAATTGTTTTATAGAATTGAGTGCACATATAATGTGTGTGTGAGAGAGAATATCTAATCTATTCAAATTCATTGATTACAAAAGAATATAATATTTGGTTCAAAGAAAAGAATATCTGGAATTCCAATTCTACGACTCTAAATTAAGGAAAGGTAAGTAAGAGTGAAGGATCTTATAAAAAGGAACAAATTATGTCTCACAAGTATTTAAAAAGTATATTAAAGGGAGCTTAAGGGATTGTGGGGAATCTTCTTCTGCTAAATAACTTTAATGAAGTGGATAGGAAGGTACCTAGATTCTTTATATTGTTTTCTAATTAAATTATATTTCTTGAGAAAGATTGGATCTTGACCAAACTTTTAGCACAATTTTCTCAAATCATCATACCATAGTAAAGTTTGAGAAAAATAAAATGAAATTGACTCTTCTTATGTTTTTCAAGTTTGTAATTGCGGATTCAAATTTTATTTATTATGTTTTTTCAAATTTTAGACTTGATTAATATCTGAAGTTGAATCTAGTTCAAATTCAGACATAGGGTTTACAGTTAGGTATTGACTCTTTGAAATATTTTGTTGATCACTACACCCTTCCTATTCATCCTAAGTAAAACTAACACTCTATTTTCATATGATATTTTTTTAGCTATTTGTGGATATATTGTTGGGATGAGATGACCATTCAAGAAAAGGGATTTTTTTTTGTTCTTCATTTTTAACACATAGCTTCCTTAAATTAAACCTCTTAATATTCATTTGTAACTTGAGGAGAGGTAATTATCTTATTTTATGAATAGAAGAATTGCAGTTAGTGGAACAAGAATTTCATTTATCTTTTTGAAACTATGCATGATTTGGAATGAAAAGAGCACATTGCATTTCTTATCTAATTTGTAACATTTCAACTTTTATATCCCTATGTCATGTCTTAATTATTGTATTTTTAATCATTTGGTGTAGGAAACTCAGTCATTTAGTTAATTTAAATTTGTAAAGTATAAGATTAGGAGGGATGCGATCCCTATTAAGAATTTTTTCAATTTTAAAAATTGACTTGAGATCACTGATTAAGAATGCATGGATCTCATTCATTTACTATATCCTTTGGTAATATGGCATGCTATGATTAACCACAATTAAACTTAGGGTGTGTTTGATATGAAGAAAAATGTTTTATCACCTAGAAAATTAGTGATTTTTAACTTATTTTTTGATGTTTGGTTAGTAAGAAAATATATCATCACATGAGCCTTCAAATATAATCTAGATAAATACTATAACATCATATCCAGATCCCCACCCTTTAACATAGAGACATACCTCTATCACGATCCGAAATCTGACCAGACCCCAAATTCAACTTGACACCCGACACCAACCTGGAGCCTGACTCCCAAACTAGCTATGATGACATAACCTCAACACGCAACCCAGGACGACAGGACCTGACATCGACCATGACCTGGAACCTGAATCCTAACCCTGATACAAGACCCCACTCTCATTAATCCTAACTCATGACTCCTGATTCCGACTCGAATCTTAAATCCTGACCTTGACCCTAACCCCAATCTTAGACTTGATTCTCAATTTTTTATTTTGACCTCGATTTAGGATTCGACTCTCTGTCATTATTTGAGGCCCTATTCTCGACCTTGGCCCTGATTCTGAACGGGGTTGGAGTCAGGAGTTGAATTTCAAATTTGGGTCGAGTGATGAGGTTGAAAGAGAATTTTAGAAATTTATTTTGTTTTATATAGAGAAGTCATTTTCCTAAAATTAAAAGAAAATAAATCCATTTCAAAAATATTTTACAAGATTTTTATGCCTACCAATTACCTAAGAAAACTTCCTACCAAACACACCTTAGTGGTAGCATATAGTTGGGTACAACTTTATTAGAATGACTATTAGACGCTCACTTAGCATATCAGTACACAAAGTAAGATTAGTAAACCTTTTCCGTGCTTCAAGTATTTGATATTCGTTGCTTCGATTAATTTAAATTCTAATCCTAGAAATTTGATTATGCTAGAAACATTATTGTAAGGAGAATTCTATTTTTAAAGCTCAAATTCGAGATTTTATTATTATATATGTACATTAATATTATATATATAAAAATATATATAAATAAGTACTTAAATTTGGTCTCAACTTTCAACTCACAAATACTCCAATTTAATTTGAATAGACACATGGATATTCAATTCGTCTCCACTATTTTATAAGCTAAACACTTCAACTTACAATCATTTAGATATCTCCAAAAATTATGTATTACGTTAGCATTTGATGTCCACTAGACACAATTAAAGCGAGTCAGAATGTTTAATTAGTTGACAATAAAAACCAAGTTAATATATCTAGATATACCCCTCGGAAAAAAGTTAAAACTCCTGCAACTAATTATTCCACTCATATAGTAATAGTAACAACATAGGCCTTTTCATTAGAGGAATATTACACAAAGTGAAAGAGAAAGAGAAAGAGAAAGAGAGAGACTGCATCTAATTCCTTAGCTTTTAGTCTTTGCCAAAAGAAAGAAAGAAAAAAAGAGGTGTTTTGAAGTGCATTGGGTGAATGATGAAGCTTTAATTTGTTGCTTTCTATGATCACTCTTAATTTACAAGACTCCCTCAACTCTCCAAGACATAACTTTTTTGATGATTCTCTTCTCCTATTCCCCTTTCTTTTTTTCTCTTTATTTAGTGTTCGATATTCAGTGTTTGATATTTATACTAAGGTCCTAATTATTAATCTCAATTCACGTAATACACAGTTTATCAAAGTAGAGAAAAATTGCTCTTGAACAAGATTTTCCATCTGAAGTTTAGATCAGACTCTGATTAAGAATGAACGAATTATATTCATCTTGCCACTATTCTTAGTGATAACAAAAAGGAGTTTAAGCTCACACTGTCGATGTATAGATTCTTTTATTATAATAAATAGGTAAAATTTATAACAAGTCTGATATGATAATTTGACAACGTAACGTGTAAAATGATGAGGATTGTAATTTTTTTTGCACTGTCAGCGTATATCTATTTTTTTATTATCAAAAAAGGTTAATTTGTCTGTCCTATGCATGGGATTCTCCTAGTGACACGTTTTTTAGATTATATTCCCATAATATATGGTCCTTCTGAATATCCCTTTTGTCTGGAAGTCCAATTTTTAGAATGTTCTATGGGGGGGGGGGGGGGGGGGGGGGGGGGGGGGGGGGGGGGGGGGG